>WNWK01045148.1:0-14841 GCA_009830355.1 Cherax destructor
CACCATTGAATTTTCCCAAAAACCCCTTTTTATTCCCTCAAAACAAATGAATACACCCAAAAAAATTTAATACACTAAAACCAATTTAATTTCCCCAAAATTGAATACTCCCAAACCCCAACTGAATACCCCCAAAAAAACCCCAAATAAAAAAAAAAACCCAAACCCCATTAATAACCAAACACCAAAAAATTTCCCCCAAAAAAACCATTGAATACACCCAAAACACCATTGAATACACTTGAAACATCATTGAATACTACCAAAAACATCATCGCCTGCAACACTCTCTAAGATCACCAAAACACACCATCATTTTAAACAACACACCAAAACACTCACGCTCAATGTTTGAACACCACCCCATCACACACATACTTTTCTCAATAACTGTTAAGAAATATTCTTCACCAATATCCTCAACACATCTCTCACAACAGAATACATTCAAACATTCTCATTCATCATTTGAATACCTAAAATCACTGAGTACTATCAAAGCACCACTGATTTCCTCCAAGAACACACCCATTCTAACAAAATCCAACCACAAAACACCTAACCCAAATAACATTTAACCTATCCTAACATTCAAAACACTCATACATCATTTGAACACATTCAAAAACACCCCCAAAATCACCATTAATACCCCCAAATCACTATCGATTACCCCAAATAAAATTTAACCTAACCTAACCTTCAAAACCCAATTACACATCATTTGAATACCCACCAAAACAATTCATTGAATACTAACAACCCCATCGAATACTCCCAAATAACATTTAACCTATCCTAACCTACCCTTCAATCACTTCATACATCATTTGAACACCTTCAAACACTCAAAACGCCATTGATTACCTAAATCAACACTGATTACCCCTTAAGATCACCAAGCATACTATACTTTATTTTAGGCCAATTCACCAAAACACCTACAAGCCATCATTTGAACACCATCACACACACATACTATTCTCACAAGTCGTTAAGAACATTATCTCACCCAACATCCTCAACATCTCACGATTACTCCCAAAATACACCATTGAATAATACGAAACACCATTGAATACTATCAAAACACCATTGAATACACTCAAAACACTATTGAATAACAAATCAGCACTAGCCATCTTAAAGCACCATCAGACTATTCCCAAATACACCATTGTACACTACGGAAACACCATTGAATACCAAAACACCATTGAATACTGCCAAACACCATTGAATACACTCAAAACGCCTTTGAATACACCAAAACATCTTTAATACTACCAAACACACTCATACGTTTGACAACTATTAAGAAATACACCACACCAACACCCCCAATATCCACTCACAGAACACATCAAACATTCTCACACATCATTTGGAATTCTTAAAACAATTCATTGGAATACTTCACCAAAACTCATCGATTACCCTTCTAAATATCCTAAACTTTCCTAACAACACCTAACCCAAATACACTTTTAACTTAACCTAACCTCATACATCATTTGAACACATTCAAAATCATCCCTGTACTATCATTGAATATTTCCAAATCACCATTGACGCTTCACACAATATTTACCTAACCTAACCTTCAAAACACTCATACATCATTTGATTATCTCCAAAAACACCATTGAATACTACCAAATTACCATCGAATACTCCTTAAATAATATTTAATCCTATCCTATTCTTAAATATCAACACACTTCTCACAGCCACTTGAACATTCTCAGCACTCCTAAAACACTATCGATTACCCTAAATATATTTTAACCTAACCTAACCTTTCATTCATAACCACATCACCTACATCAACCCATTACTGAACACTCCCAAAACACTATTACTCCTTAAACACCACTGATTACCCTTGGAGGTATTCAATGGTATTCAATACCGTTTTAGGTATCTTAGTTGTGTTTGGGAGAGGTATCTGAAAGGTCGTGGGTTGAGGTAATCAATGGTGATTTGGTAGTATTAAAAAATGCTCTAGGGCACCAGTGGTGTTTGGGGGTATTCATTAGTGTTTGGGTAAGGAGGTGTGGCTGATGGTGGTGATGTAAGTCATGAAGAAGAAGTTAAATGTTATTTGGTAGTATTCAATGTTTTTGGAGATAATCAAATGAATGTAGGGAGACCATGCTTGAGTGTTTGAAGGTGCTTCAAATGTATGAGAGTGTGTTGATGTTTAAGGTTAGTTAAATACATTTGCAGTATTCAATGTGTTTTTGAGATAATCAATGACAGAAGAGAGTGTTTGAAGTGGTTAGGTTGAAGTAATGTTATTTGTGAGTATTCAATGGTGACAAGATCGCCACCCAGCTCTGATTGTGTGAGGGTGTGCGTGCGCTGGCCTGACCCCTGACAGCTCTTGACAGTACTTTTGTTTTCACCAACATGGCGGCAGCCGGGAGGAGACGTGGCTGACCACAGCCAGGGACCTGTTTACAGGAGTTATCAACCGTGCCACGGCCGGAACAGTATTGCCCACGATCCTAGAGATATTTTTGGACTTTATACAAGGGTTTTTGGGGGGCCTTAACGGGACGAAAAAAAGGGGGTTTTTTGGAAAATTTAAACGGGGGGGGTTTTGGGCTGGTAAAGCATAAAAATAGTTTTCACCGTACACAGGCTAAAAACCCAAAAGGGCGCTGGGGACATACATTTGGGGTTGATTGAGGGAAGCCCCGGGGCCCCGGGGCCCCGGGGGTTTTAGTGCACCCGGGCATCGGCGTTCCAGCCACCCCCGGCAAGGGGGGAGGGGGGGATCTTTGGGGGGGCTTTGCATTAAAAGGCCCCTTCGTCCCATACCATCGCCCCCTTTTGGGGGTTTGGGGCAGGTAACTTACCACAGGGGGGGAAACCCCAAACCGTCCTTGTGCGGGGCAAGAGCATGAAAAGCCGACCCCGGAGGGGGGGCCCCAAAAAATGAATGGGGGGCATCGGGGAAAAAACGTGAAAACAGAAAATTAAGGGGAAAAGGGGGAAAAGTGGAAAAAAACCCCAAAATTGTGGGCGAGATATCAAAAAGGGGCAGGGGTGGGTGTGTCAGACGATATCACAGGAAAAAAGGGGCCCCTCAGTGGTTAAAAGGGGGCCCAGGGGGCGCTGGGGGGAAGGGCTTTTTGGGCAGTTTTAAAAGGGGCATTCGGGGCGAAAACCCCTCCCCGGGGTTTGGTGAAGCCACGGGGGGGATGGAAGTTGGGGGTGGAGGGCATGGAATGCCAGTTCAATGACCAAACGTTAGTGTTTGGGGACAGTCGGCAGGTAAAAGATTGATATGCAAGTGGGGGAAGGGTTTTAGGGGGAAAAGGGCTGGCACACCGTCTGTTTTGATGCGGTTTACCCGGCCCAAAGGGTTTGCAAGAAAAACCCCCGGGGGAAGTTGCAAGAAAAACTTGGGATTTAAAAAACGGGAATTTTAAAAGGGGGGGAAAAAAGGGGGGTTAAAATTTTTGGGAAAGGGGGAAAAAAGGGCCAAAAAACCCCGAGGGTTGAAGGGCAAACCTTTTTCTTTTTTCAATTTTAATTAAAAGTAAATGGGTTGAGGCAGAAAAAAAGGGTTGGGTGGAGTTTTCTTGAGATGGTATGGTGTGACTTGGGGGGCAGGGCATAATTTAGGTGTGGTAGAATTTGGTATTATGGTTTTTTAAAATTTTCCAGTTCATCAAGTAGATTAAAGGGGGGGTGGGGGGGTGGGGTGTCAACCCCTTCAACCTTTGGGGTGGGGAGGGATGGGGGGGGAAGGGAGGGGGGGGGAAAGGGGGGAAGGATGCTTTTTGGGGGTATACCGGGGAGGCTTCCAGACAGGGAAGGTGGGGTTTTTTGAGGGGCAAGATTTTCCATGAGGGGGGTTTCCTAGGGAACCATAGGGGGGGAATTTAATTGCCCCAGGGGAAAGGGGGTTGAGCCATGGGAGGGGGGTTTTTTCAGGCCTGGGGACCATTTTGGGGTGTAGGTTTGAAGGATGTTATTGGGGGGGGAGGGGCGGGAGAGCATACATTTGTTAGAAGAGGGTATGGGTGCTAGGCTAGACAGAATTTATGTAACGGGGAGTGTGGTGGTGGGTGGGGTTCAATATTTAGATGTGGGTTTTTCAGATCATCGGGGAGTGTTGGTGGAGGTGGGATGGCCGGGTGTGGTATGGTGGGGTAAGGGTTATTGGAAATTAAATGTGCAGCTTTTGAGTGGTGATGGTAGATGTGTGGAATTTAGTGATTGGTGGGGAGGGTTATGGGATGGGAGGTTGCAGGGGGGAGGGGCTCTGGTGGATTGGTGGGTGGAGGTGGGTAAGAGGGGCATTAAAGCGTACTATCAGAGATTGGGCAAAGAAGAGGTAGGATGGCGTTATGGCATGCAAAACTACTTGGATAAATTATTGACGGACTGTTACTTAAGAGGAGGACACAGACTAACTGAGGAAATACGGACATTGAAGGAAAGGTTGTGGTCGCTGCAGAATGAGAATTTTGGGGCATGCAGGATGAAAGCAGGCTTGGATGACGTGTTGTGGGGGATAAACCCTCCAAATATGTATTGGGTAAGTGTAGGAAGCGAAAGGATAGGATGACAGTGGAGTTCTTGGAGGTGGATGAAGAATTGGAGAATTATGATGAAGGAATGCGGATTTGTACCACAGAGGGTATGAACGTGTATGTGGATAAGTGGTTTGCCAAGCATATGTGTCGCAAAGGGGTGAGTGTGATGAACAAGGATTTAATATTAGGGGGAATCGTGGAGAGGTTGGGACGAAGTGAGCGGAAGGAGTTGGAGGGGATGATCAGTGAATGGGAGGTGTGGGAGGCGGTGAATGGGTTAAGTAGAGGAAAGGCCTCTGGAATAGATGGCATAGCGAACGAGTTTTATAAGGAAAATTGGAATGTCATGAGGGACTGTTTGGTTGGTGTGATGAATGTGATGAAAGAGGACGGGGTGATGGGTATGGATATGGGATTGGGAGTGGTGGTTCTAGTACGGAAGGGGAAGGTAGGAGATACTTTGGGGAATTACAGACCTTTGGTACTAATGAATTCTGATTATAAAATATATGCAAAGATTCTAGGTAACAGATTAAAAAGGGTGTTGGGGAGGGTGATTGAGGTAGGACAGGGGGGGATTCCAGGTAGGGGAGTGGTGGCTGGTCATGAGTACATTAAGGATTTCATTGAAAGTGTGGAAGGGGGGGGTACTAGTATTAGATTGGCAGGGGGGGTATGATAGTGTAGAGCCTGAGAGCATGTAAGAAATCATGAAGCGGCAGGGGTCAGGGGTTCGGTGTGGAAGTGATGAGTTGGATCAGAGCTTTATATGAAGAGGCACGTGTGAGGGTACAAGTCAACGGTAGATTGAGACGGGTGGTGCAGATGGAACGGGGTTTGCGGCAGGGATGTCCTCTGTCGCAAATTCTGTTCGCATATGTTCAGGATCCGTTTTACAGATTGGTGGGGGGAGGGGGGATGGTGGTGAGGGGATCTTGAACATTGTGGGGTATGTAGACGACACTACGGTGCTGGTATGGCAGGAAAAGGGGCTGAGGCATATAGGGAACAGTATAGGCACATTTTGTAAGGCAACGGGAATGAAGGTGAACGGGGCAAAATCACTGCTGTTGGAGGTGGGTAATTGGGTGGGAAGGGGATTGGGTAGAAGACATGGTTGGAATGTAACGGACAAAGTGAAAATATGTGGAATAGTGTTCACGGGGAATCGGGACGTGACGAGAGAGGTGAATTCGGGGAATGTAGTGCAACGGGCAATGGAGCGTATAAATGGTTGGCGTGCGGGTGAGCTAACGTTGAGGCAGAGGGTCATTGCGGTAAACACAATGATTTATAGTAGGATTTGGTTTGTAGCTAATATTTATCCTTTATTGAGTTGGGATGTGGAAGGGCTGGAGCGTAAAGTATTTAAGTTCATCTGGGCTAATGGTAGACATTGGTTACGGAAGGATATAGTTAGGAAGGATATATTATTGGGGGGGGTTGGGTCTGATTTGGCTGGAGAAGAGGTTGATGTGCATGTATGTGAAACGTTGTGTGATGAGGAGGGAGGGATGGAGGGGGGGAGAGACCGGGGTGGAGGGTGTGTTGAGAGAGTTGGGTGAATGGTGGGAGGGGAGGGACCTGGTACAGTCTACCTGGAGTCTACCTGGAGAGAATTCCAGGGGTCAATGCCCCTGCCCGGTCCATGACCAGGCCTCCTGTTGGACCAGAGCCTGATCAACCAGGCTGTTACTGCTGGCCGCACGCAGTCCAACGTACGAACCACAGCCCGGCTGGTCAGGTACCGACTTTAGGTGCCTGTCCAGTGCCTGCTTGAAGACAGCCAGGGGTTTGTTGGTAATCCCCTGATGTATGCTGGGAGGCAGTTGAACAATCTTGGGCCCCTGACACTTATTGTGTTGTCCCTCAACGTGCTAGTGGCACCCCTGCTCTTCATTGGGGGGATGTTACATCGCCTGCCGAGTCTTTTGCTTTCGTAGGGAGTGATTTTTGTGTGCAAGTTTGGTACTAAGCCCTCGAGAATTTTCCATGTGTATATAATAATGTATCTCTCCCGCCTGCGTTCTAGAGAGTACAGGTTTAGGAACTTCAAGCATTCCCAGTAGTTGAGGTGGTTTATTGCACTTATGCGTGCGGTGAAGGTTCTCTGCACATTTTCAAGGTCAGCAATTTCACCCGCCTTGAAAGGTGCTGTTAGTGTGCAGCAATATTCTAGCCTAGATAGAACAAGCGATCTGTAAAGTGTCAACATGGGATTGGCATCCCTGGTTTTGGGCTTGGCATCCCTGGTTTTGAGCAGTGCAGGGATTGGCTGCGCAATATGATGGTCATAAAGGAACCGCAAAATTTAAAAGTAGCTGTGCTTATGAGGTTAGGAGGTGGGGTGGGGGTGCTGGAGGGGGAGGCTATATATCCAGTTTATGACTGGAAAGGAATTTGGGGGTTCGGGAATTACGTTTATCGGGAAGGGATCGGGAGCTGATGTATAGGTTTCTACATGGGGCGGTTATTGCAAGGGAGATTTTATTTTGAATGGGGTGTGTGATAGATGGGGGATGCGAAAGGTGTGGCATGCCGGAGACCGTCTTGCATGCCATATATTTTTGTGAGGCATTGGAAGGGGTAAGGTGGTGGATGGGATGGGTTTTGAGGAAATTGGGGGGAGGGGGAGTACCTTTTTAAGGGCAATTTTCTTGGATTGGGGGGTGTCATAGGGACAAAAAGGGTTTAATGTACTGCATAGTGGATTTTGTTTGTGTCATGGAAATTGAGAGAGGTAGGCATTTGGGAAATAATAAAGGCAGTGGCGGCTCATATATATCGAACCAAGTGTCGGAATCGTTTGATATATGGGAAGGGTTGGGGTTCTGCATTTTTGGAGGATTACAGATCATTAAGTGTCACGGGGCTATTGAGAGGATTGGAGGGGTTTGAGTGGGCTTGACCTGTAGGGTTGGGGTCTAGGAGATAGGGATGTTGTTTGTTTATAGGATATAGGGACGTGTGATTGGAGAACATGGGGGGAGGGAGGGTGGGGGGTATTATTTTCTTTGGGTGACGGTTGACATTCTATGCTGTGACAAGTGACGTTAGGGTTTTCGGGTAGTGGATGAGTTGTACGAAGGGGTGGAACGGATGTTGGTGAAGTTGGTAAGGGGGGGGGGAGTCAGGGGTTGTACAAGGGCTTGGCTGGTCCTCTGAAGCCGGGGGGGGAGGGGGAGTGTGTTTGGGTTGTAACTGGTGTGAATGTGTTGGGGTTGGTTTGTATTTACCAGTAGATGGTCAAGGTAACTGAAACATATTACGGTTACAGTGGATTTAGGTGCATAGGCCAATGGAAAGGTCATGATCGTGCTCATGTTGCACCTTAATATAAAGTCAGGGTTGGTTAATATAATATTGTTTGAGACAAGGTATGAGTGGGGGGGTAACAGTCTGTTGTATGTATATTCAAATTTACCATTGTTCCATTGTAGTTAGGTTTCCAATGTTAACAGTTTAGGAATAATATGTTGGCCACATTTTTTTATGTTTATTGGGCAGAAGCTTATATTTGTAATACTTTTGAAATACTCTGTGGCATGTTGATGGTATTCTGATAGGGCATCAGGTATGCACCACACATGTAGGAGGATATGAATTTACACATGTATAAGTGTAGTTAGTATTAATGCTACTTTTAATATTAAAAGTAATAGATGTTAATTGTGTTGGTTTAATTTTTGCATAATTGTGTGTATAGGGGTTTGTTGTGGCTATGAAAGCAAAACTTTGCGGGCTTAGGTGTAAATTTATTAGGATACTTTTGTTAAAAGTAACCTCATGCACATAGAGCTTATAATTTATAAGGTTAATGCAAATCGTTAGGCTGGGGGGGAAGCCCCTTATTGGGAATTTGTGACATATGTAGGATGCAAGTCCTTAATGCTTTGTAAGGATGATTCATATCTGTTTATGATAAAAATCTTACTAGGAATTTATATCGGTGTCGGGTCTCGGCACTGGTTAGATTTTTTAGATTTTGCCACCGAAGTGGCTAGATAATTGTGCACCCCATATCCATCCTGTGGACGGTAGCGCAAGAGCATATGGATACACAAAAGGCCTAGGCACTAGGCCCCAAAGGGGTTAACAATTGTACATTTGGGTTTATATCTACATTTCAATTATCTGTTACAAGCAGGTATCTTATTTCATGAATAAGATATCTTGACATGTCACATAGGTTATTATATTGTCTATCTCTATATTCCTCAATAAGTGCACAATTAAGCACATAGTGTTCAAGACAGTGACCATATGCCTGATCACATAATTTGCATTTAGTTTGATCATCATCTGTCTCCCAAACTGCCAGAAGTACTTGTAGCCAAGCCTAAGCCTGGCCACTACAACATCAACTCGGCACTGGGTGTACCTTTAGTTGTATGTTAATTTTATCAGCTTGTACGCAGTTCGTATTGGGCTGTTATTTGTGACATAGCGTTTATTTCCATTGATGTTGGCTAGGTAACTCACTGTTAATGTTCTTTGCGTTTATACACCTTTGATTGTTTTGTGTTTGTATATGAATTACATGTACCGAAAACCTAATAAAATGTAAGAAAAACTACAGTTAAATGTACAATAAAACAGGTAGCTAAATGAGCAATGGTACAATTATTGAAGTATGCGTAATACGTAATAGTAATATTTAATAATAATAATAATAATAATAATAATAATAATAATAATAATAATAATAATAATAATAATAATAATAATAATAATAATAATAATAGTTTATTTAGACATGGTACAATGATACATAGTTAGGTAGACATGATACAATTATACATAGGTATAAATGAGGTGTACATGCCAAAAGCCCCTAATATGCTGTGCATTGCAGGCATATATTTCTGTAAGTACATGTACAATGTATACAGACCTAGCTAACATCAATGACATACTATATAGAAATCCCCTTGTTATGCAAAGCAATTCAGGCAAATTAGGTTAATTTTGTCCCAAGGATGTGACCCACACCAGTCTGCTAATACCCAAGTACCTATTTACTGCTAGGTGAACAGGAACAGCAGGTGTCTTAAGGAAACATGTCCGAATTTTTCCACCTGTACCGGGGATCAAAACACGGACCACAATGTGCAAGTATGCTAGCAATCGAGCTAAGGGACACCTAGTATAACTTTATTTCAAACTGATTCAATGACCTTCAGTTTTGAAGAGTGATTGAACAGAGATGATAAGGATACAAGAAGTTACTTAGTTACAGTAGAAATGTAATGGGTCAGGATGAGTATATGTACTCAATTTTCTATGGGAACCTGAGGAAGACTGGAAGAAGAACAGGGACAGAGTTGGATGAGATGGTTTTACATATTTGACATAGAATATTGCTGGTTCAGTTACAATAGGGAGATGAGGTGCTCTTAACAATAGCTCTGAATCGAATGGCAGACAAGGGACCTTTTGATGCTTCAGGCAATAAATTCTAGGTCTTAGGGCCTTTTATGTCCATTGAGTTTTTGCCTAGATCGAGTTAGAGATGGGAGATGTCAAAGAGGGTTTTGTTTTGCGTTATCCCTGTGTTATCTGTTGCAACTATCAAGGAGCACCCCGGAAATCGTACAATTATGTATAAGTATAATATTGTAAGTGTTTGTGGAAGTGTATTTTTGGGGGTCTGAAATAGACTAACCTACATGACATTATTTCTTAAGGAAGTAAATTCGTTCGGTAATGGCACTTGAGCAGGCTTCTGGAATGAATTGTGCTCGTTAAGCGGGGGTCCAATGTTTATCTTCTTTCCCACTGACGCAGGGTGGCCCAAAAAGAAAAACAAAAGTTTCTCTTGTTAACATATAAGAACATAAGAACATAAGAAAGGAGGAACACTGCAGCAGGCCTGTTGGCCCATACTAGGCAGGTCCTTCACAATCCGTCCCACTAACAGAACATTTGCTCAACCCAATTTTCAATGCTACCCAAGAAATAAGCTTTGACAATTCTACCCACTCATGCGCGAGTCCCACTCAAATCCAACCCCTCTCACTCATGAATTTATCCAACCTAAATTTGAAACTACCCAAGGTCCTAGCTTCAATAACCCTACTAGGCAGACTGTTCCACTCATCAACTACCCTATTTCCAAACCAATACTTTCCTATATCCTTTCTAAATCTAAACTTATCTAACTTGAATCCATTATTGCGGGTTCTCTCTGGAGAGATATCCTCAAGACCTTATTTATATCCCCTTTGTTAATACCCATTTTCCACTTGTATACCTCGATCATGTCTCCCCTCATTCTACGTCTTACAAGTGAATGTAATTTTAGGGTCTTCAATCTTTCTTCGTAAGGAAGATTTCTAATGCTATGTATTAATTTAGTCATTCTACGCTGAATGTTTTCTAACGAATTTATGTCCATTCTGTAATATGGAGACCAGAACTGAGCTGCGTAATCTAGGTGAGGCCTTACTAATGATGTATAAAGCTGTAATATAACCTCTGGACTTCTGTTGCTAACACTTCTTGATATAAATCCCAGTAATCTATTTGCCTTATTACGTACGCTTAGGCATTGCTGTCTTGGTTTAAGGTTGCTGCTTACCATCACCCCCAAGTCCTTCTCGCAATCTGTATGGCTAAGTTCTACGTTATTTAACTTATAAGTGCTTGGGTTATGGACACTCCCGAACTTCAGAACCTTGCATTTATCTACATTGAACTGCATCTGCCACTTTTCTGACCACGAATTAAGTTTGTCTAAATCTTCCTGAAGTTCTATGACATCTATGTTTGAATCAATTATCCTACCTATCTTCGTGTCGTCGGCGAATTTGCTCATATCACTAGTAATTCCCTCATCAAGGTCATTGATATATATTATAAATAACAATGGGCCTAAGACTGATCCCTGTGGAACACCACTTGTTACAAGTCCCCATTCGGATTTAACCCCATTTATTCACACTCTCTGCTTCCTATTGGTGAGCCATGACTCGATCCATGACAGCACTTTTCCCCCAATGCCATGAGCTGCCACTTTCTTTAACAGTCTCTGGTGCGGTACTCTATCAAAAGCCTTACTAAAGTCTAAATAAACAATATCGAATTCTTTATCGTGATCAACAGCCTCAAAAGCTTTACTGAAGAAGGTTAATAAATTAGATAGGCAGGAACGGCCCTCGTGAATCCATGCTGGGTATCATTAATCAAATTATGGTTATCTAGATGGCTTCTAATAATATCAGCTATAATTGACTCTAGTAATTTGCCTACAATTGAGGTCAGGCTTATTGGGCGGTAGTTTGACGGTAGTGACTTGTCCCCTGCTTTAAAAATAGGAATTACATTAGCCATCTTCCACATATCAGACACTACACCTGTTTGAAGAGATAAATTAAAAATGTTAGATATTGGTTCACAGAGTTCCATTTTGCATTCCTTAAGAACCCTTGCAAAAGCTCATCAGGACCCGGCCATTTATTTTGTTTCAGTCGGTCCAGCTGTTTCATAATCATTTCGCTAGTGACTGTGATATTACATAATTTATCTTCTTCTGGGCCTCTGTAAAAATTTATTACTGGGATATTATTAATGTCTTCCTGTGTGAAAACCGAGAGAAAATAATTATTAAAAATAGAGCACATATCATTCTCCTTGTCAGTAAGATGCCCAAAGTTATTTTTAAGGGGACCTATCTTATCCCTAACTTTTGTTCTATAAACCTGGAAAAACTTTTTGGGTTAGTTTTGAATCCCTAGCAACTTTAATTTCATAGTCCCGTTTAGATTTTCTTATTCCCTTTTTAACGTCCCTCTTAATGTCAGTATACTGATTTATAAGATGACCCTCACCTCTTTTATGCGCCTATAAATTCCTTTCTTCTGCCCTAAAAGATATTTGAGCCTATTATTCATCCATTTTGGGTCATTTCTACTTGATCTAATTTCTTTATACGGGATAAATGTTCTTTGGGCAGCCTGTATAGTGTTAAGAAAACTGTCATATTGATACCTCTCTTCTTCACCCCAGTCCACAGTTGATAAGTGTTCTCTAAGTCCATTATAATCTGCTAAGCGAAAATCTGGGATCATTACTGAATTATCCCTACTATCATACATCCATTCAATGCTAAAGGTAATTGACTTGTCGTCGCTTGAGCTGAGTTCCTCTGTAATTTCTAAATTATTAACAAGGGTTTCTTGCTTGCCAGAACCAAGTCAAGTAGGTTATTTCCTTGTAGGTTCTGTTACAAACTGCTTCAAAAGCAATCCTGAACTACTTCTAAAAGTCGTTAGATTCTAAATTCCTGTCATGAAATTCCAATCAATCTGACAAAAGTTAAAGTCCCCTAGAATTACTACGTTATCGTGTCTTGTGGCCTTAACAATTTCCTCCCAAAGTAGTCTCCCTTGTTCCCTATCTAAGTTTGGGACGGTAAATCACGCCTAAAATCAATTTTCACACCCTCTGAAAATTCTATCCAGACAGACTCTGTATGTGTTAATTCAGACTTTATACCCGTTTTATGCAACAATTTAAATGATCACGGACATAGAGTACCACCCCACCCCTTTCCCGATACTTCTGTCTACTTGGAACAATTTAAAACCCTGAATGTGACATTCGGCAGGCAAGTCCCGATTTTCATATTAAACCATGTCTCAGTTATTGCAAAAACATCAATATTACCCGTACTTGCAACTAATCTCAACTCGTCCATCTTATTCCTAGCACTACGACTATTGGTGTAATATATATTTAGAGACCTCCTTTATCTTTACCCTTCCTGCTCATCTCTGTTTTTCCACTATACCTATTACTGTCCTTGTCATCTAGTGTCACTAGCTCTCCACTATCCACCTTATTCTGCCTATTACTAGTTCTCCTACAACTTATAATATTACTACACTGGGACTTCTCTGTTTTCCCCCCAAAACCCATACCACTAACTATTTCTAGTTTAAAGCCCTAACAGCTCCTCCACTGCAGTTGCCAGTGCCCCACCCCAGACCTGGATAAGTGAACCACATCCCTGGCATACATGTCATTTCTGCCATAGAAGAGGTCCCAGTTGTCAATGAATGTTACTGAATTTTCCTTACAGTATTTGTCCAGCCAGCAATTGACACCAATTGCCCTGGAAAGCCATTCATTTCCAACTCCTCTCCTTGGCAAAATACCACATATGACAGGGTTCCCACCCTTCTTCCTAATTTTATATATATATATATATATATATATATATATATATATATATATATATATATATATATATATATATATATATATATATATATATATATATATATATATATATATATATATATATATATGCAAAAGATCACAGTAAACAGGTGATATCAAAATATGCAAGACAACCACTATGAAAAATAGAAGAATTCCAAGCGCTTTCGTGACTACTCACATTATCAAGGAACTATAAAGGAAACATGACAAGAAGGCTTATAAAGGGGCAGAATACACCTCACAGTCACATCACACTAACAAAGACAACACCTCACAGTAGCGTAACATCGCACGACTCTGTGAAGAGGAACATAAGAAAGGACCTGAAACTCTTCCCAAGAATTAAGATTAGTCCTGGACCTCGTTCTTGGGTGTGGGTATTTCACTACAGCCGTTGTTTCTGTAGGCCCCTTCATGGGGAGTGATCATCTCCCCGTCACTGTATCTACCAATGGAGCCCCAACAGTGCCAGTGATGGCAATTCGTCCACGGTGGAAAACCACTCAGGCCGGTTGGACGAGTTACAGTAACACACTCTTTGATTATAGCCTGCCTCAAGACTCTCTGTTGGACGATGCCGTTGCATCCCTTCAAGGGGCCATGTTAGAGACAGGCTCCCGTTCATTTCGTCTTTCTGGGAGCTTCTCCCGTTCTCGCCCCCGGGTTCCATGGTGGAATGATGAGTGCCTCCAGGCAGTGAAGGCCCGTCGAAAGGCGTGGGCCAAAAGTGGCGGCGCCAACCTTCAAGGGCTCTACAGTTGGCTTACCGAAGGGCTGACGCTATATGTCAGCGAACACTCCTCCATGCAAAACGTGAATCATGGGCTTCTTTCTGTTCTTCTCTTTCTTTTTGCACCTCTGCTAGCCGGGCATGGGGTTTCTTCCACTCTATGCTGGGATCACGATCTGTGAGCTCCTTTCCTCTGTTGGGGGATGGTGCAACGCCACTCTTCCCTCAGGATAAAGCGGAATTGTTTGCTAGTTTCTTTGGGCCTAAATTTGCTCTTCCCCCCCCTCTACCTTCTAGGGTGATCAAATGGGGTCCTCTGCCCCCTATAGTACC
>WNWK01045149.1:0-14841 GCA_009830355.1 Cherax destructor
GGGTTATGTTCATGTCGGGTCACATCAAAGCACTTTTGAAACATTGCTTTGGTATAGAGTTTTTAAAGTTGGAAATGACCTGCTGGTCCATGGGCTGGAGGAGAGGAGTGGTATTAGGGGGCAAGAACTTCACTTTGATGAATTTAAACTCCTCCACAATTTTCTCTACCAAGTTTGGAGGATGACAAGGAGCATTGTCCATTATCAGGAGGCACTTAAGTGGCAAATTATTTTCCTAGAGATATTTCTTCACACTGGGGCCAAACACTTCATTGAACCAATCTAAGAAAATGTCCTTTGTGACCCAAGCCTTTTTGTTAGACTTCCACATCACACACAAGTTAGACTTGCTGACACCGCATCTGCCAAACACTCGGGATTTTCAAAAGATACACCAGTAAAGGCTTCACTTTGCAATCACCACTGGCATTGGCACAAAGCATCAAAGTTAGCCTGTCTTTCATAGGCTTATGTCCTGGCTGTGCCTTTTCCTCCTGAGTAATGTAGGTCCTGTTGGGCATTTTCTTCCAAAACAGGCCTGTTTCATCACAATTAAACACTTGTTGGGGAGGAATTGTTCAGCCTCTAGGTACTCCTGGAATTCAGGAACATATTTTTCAGCCGCACTTTTGTCACAACTGGCTCCCTCACCATGCCTCACAACACTATGTATGCCACTTCGATTCTTAAATTTGTAAAACCAGCCTCTGCTGGCTTTAAATTCGCTCACTTCACTCGTTGCAGGCATTTTCTTAAGGAGATCATCATGCAACTGCCTTGCTTTTCACATATTATTCCCTCCGAAACAGTATCTCCTGCTAACTGTTTCTCGTTGATCCACACCAACAACAACCTTTCCACATTTTCCAGCACTTGTGGTCTGTGTTTTGTGATCACAGATGCACCTTTTGCAACAACAGCTTCCTTGATTTTACTTGAATATTTCTTATCCACAATGGTAGCGATGGTAGAATAGGGTTTACCATACAGCCTGGCCAGGTCACTGATACGCACTCCACTTTCATATTTTTCTATTATCTCCTTCTTCACTTCTATCGTACATATATTTCTGTTCCTCTTTGCCACAGGCTTAGCACTAGGATCTTTCCTTGGACCCATGGTAGCTTATTTAGCAGTTGCAAGCACTAAAAACAGTGGAATACTGACAATATACTGGTATGAATGCGTGGGTGTGGGTGGGTGGTCGCTCTCGCTTGTAAACAATAGCACTGACGCTCCCTGGAGTGCGCGCTCAGCTGGGCGCCAAGCGGACAGGTCCGGTACGAATGTCGGTAAACGAAGCAAACATCGTAAGTCACAATCAAATTTCTTACGTTATAAATATCGGTTATCGAAAATAACGTAAGATGATAACATCTTAAGTCGGGGTTCCACTGTATTTGGTAGTTGACATTTAGAGCACTCCACAGCAATTATTATTATTTCCCTACAATATATTGTAAGAAAATAATAATATTAATATTAATAATAATAATTATTATTATTTCCCTACTAGTAGGGAAATAATAATAATTATAATAATAATTAATAATAATTGCTGTGGAGTGCTCTAAATGTCAGCTACCAAATACTGATAACATTTAAAGTGCTCCAGATCAATTATTATAAATTATTATTATTCTAAAAACAATAAATGCTATTTTTGCATTTGTTCTTACGACAAGAGTGATTTAGGCATGTTTACCCTGATGTAAACATCTCATATATAGTGGCGGTCTGCCTGCTCTGTTACCCCTCATATAATATGGCATATATTATTCATTTCAGCATCTTTATTACAGTTCTAGGGTATTTATCATGTTTCTGATATCAATTTGGAATAAATGTAATAGATAGATAACCTTTATTTAGTACATTCATTACTTACTGCTTCCTTAACTTATTGAACCATGAGCAATCATAAAACGCATGAAAACATAGTAAAATATTGTTCTATATAGTACTACATACATGTTATACTGTAGTTTAATAACAAATAATGAATGAAGAAAACACTCAGTGAGTGAGTGGTGTGGGGGCTGGCTGCCGGGTCGGAGGGAAGGTAGTAGGGACGCTCGGGTGGCGGGAAACTTAAATATGATTTGGTGGGTGGGAATTTGGCGGCTGGGAATTTGGCGGCCGGGAATTCGCGAATGTGTGAAGCCCGCGAAAGTAGAAAACGCGAAAATTGAGGGTTACCTGTATCCACCATTGGTTACGCCGTATCTTTAGCAAGCATAAAGATATTGTTTTTTGTTGGGTCCCTGGTCATGTTGACGTACAGGGCAATGAACAGGCAGACACTACTGCGCGGTCAGCAGTACATGACCTTCCAGTTTCATATAGAGGTGTTCCTTTCACGGACTATTTAGCGGTCATTGCTACCCACCTTCGCACCCGTTGGCAGCAACGCTGGTCTGACCTGCTGAATAACAAACTTCATTCTATTAAACCGGTTATAGGTTTCTGGCCTTCTTCTTGTCACCAATGTCGAGGTTGGGAGACTACTCTCTCCTGTCTTCGCATCGGCCACACTCGTCTTACTCATGGGTATCTCATGGAGAGGCTCCCTACCTCTCTCTGTGAGCATTGTCAGGTTCCAGTGTCTGTTCGACATATCCTGCTGGACTGCCCACTCTATCAACGAGCACGCAGAATTTACCTCCAACGACGTCTTCGCTCTGCGGCCCTTTCTTTACCTTCCCTTCTTGCAGATGGACCCTCTTTTAACCCTTTGGGGGTCGACAGGCCTTCTCAGGAAAGTGTTCCTGGGGTCGAAAAATTTTTGGAAAAAAAAAATTCATTTTTTCTTATGAAGTGATAGAGAATCTTTTTCCGATCATAACGCCACCAAAATTATGAAATTTGATCGAAAACTAACGGAATTATGCTTTCGCGAAGTTAGCGGTAGCCATGACACTTACGCATCGGCGATTTTGCCCACTTTGAGCCCTATTTTCGACAAATTACAATGTTTCAGTCTCCTAAAATTATAGCAATTTCGCTAGAACTCCATTTTGTCTATCGATTGAGTACAAGAAACTGCCTATTTACCAATTACATGTACCCAAAATATTGGTCAGAAAATGGCAATTTTCCAATTTCACACAAATTTCAAATGATGCCAATTTCAAAATAGTGTCCAGAATAAACAAGGCAGACATTCCTGGCACTAAAATAACATGTTCTCTGTTCATTAGTCACGTCTCCAGGCCCCTGTTCCATTACTTTTGCTTTTCATTTTGAATTTTTATTCTCACAAAAAATAGAAGATTTACTGTTATGTATACAACTGCATCATTGTAAAAATGGTACAAATAATATCAGAGCACTTGTGCATGAATATAAGACTCGCCAGTTGATGTGTATTGGAGGCATAGTGTGATTTGTTTACTCAAGAACATAGTCAAAAATCGAACATTTTCGCTACTTTGAGCTCAATTTCAAGGTACTTGTCATTGTCATACCAATCGAAATCATCTCTATTTCTGTAATATATCTTCCATTCTATCAAATGAGACCAAGAAAACGAGAATACATCAATATATACCATACGAAAATCGACTGAAAAGTTGCTGTTTTAATCGAAAAAAACGGTCAGTTTTTTTTTTCTCTCATTATGCAGTGTGTACTGCAGTATTTTTTTTATACTGCGCACACTGACCACACAGACCCATTCTTTCATATGTATGCCTACCAGACGTTTTCTGCTTAAATTGAGGCCGCTAGAATTTGGGCGTACTAGTACGGCACCAACCCCTGCTCGTAAAACATACTAGTATGGCACCGACCCCCAAAGGGTTAATCCTGACTCTCTCATTGACTTTTTGACAGAAACTGACTTACTACACAAACTCTGAAGATTATACCTCTAGCACCTCCCTCAGTCCCTTCTACCTCGATCTCTTGCTACCCTCCATCCCTGCACTATCCACCGTCATCTTGCACTCCATACCCTACTAATCGTCCATCTCCCTCTTACAACCCACTCTCCCTGCATCCTACAATAACCTGCAGCGCTGTATAACCCCTGTGGTTTAGCGCTTCTATTTGATTATAATAATAATAATCTCTGGGGCTGGAGTGGTTGCATTAGCCAATTCAATTGAGGGGGTCATTGGAGACTTGTCTAGGACTTTAACCCTTTGACTGTCGGAGACCCCTTTCTGAAACTGTCATTCTATGTCGGGAAATATTCGAAAAAAAAAAAATTATTTTTTCTTTTCAAAATGTTAAGATTATTTTTCTGATTGTTTTTATCCTAAAAACAGATTTTTGCCATCAATACTTACCAAGATATGGAGGTGTAAAGTTGGCAGAAAATGAGCCGCGTATGGCAACAGCGGCGAATGCCACTCATTCGGTAAACATTTGTTTACTTTCATTCGTAGATTTCTTGTATTTTCACTATTTTCTTTTTTTACGTAACTTATGTGGCCTGTGAGACCAAGGTAAGGTGCAATGTATATATTAATTTACTTAAGATTATCTCAATTTGTTTTGTTCATCCTCCTTAACACTTGTTGCAATTTCATATCATCATATTGTCATTTAAAATCTTATAGTATCATCATTTTCTTAATTTGAAATAAAATATATAACTAGAAGAAACTCAATAAATTTTTCTAGTATTGTTATTATACTAGTATAGCATCAACATACTGTAACTTGAAATAAAATATACAACTAGATTAAACTCAACCAATTCCTCTTGTATTGCCTTTTAATAGCATGTATAATCATATTATAATTTAAAATAATACAGAACTAGAATAAACGCTCTCCTTGCATTACAGTTTTATAATCGTAACTACCAATAACAGTGTACACTTGTAACATGCATCGAAATAAAAATATTATTATTATTATTATTATATTATTATATTATTATTATTATATACATTCGTTGTATGCAACACAATAATAGCATAAACATTAGTTTACAAAACTTGTTTACACAAACCAACAATACAAAAAAATCTTTATTACTTTTTTTCTATAATATATACAGTGGTACCTCGACTTACGATGCTATCATCTTACGTTATATTCGATAACCGATATTTATAACGTAAGAAATTTGAATGCGACTTACGTTGTTTGATTCGTCTACCGACATTCGTACCGGACGTGTCCGCTTGGCGCCCAGCTGAGCGCGCACTCCAGGGAGCGTCAGTGCTATTGTTTACAAGCGAGAGCGACCACCCACCCACACCCACGCATTCATACCAGTATATTGTCATTATTCCACTGTTTTTAGTGCTTGCAACTGCTAAATAAGCTACCATGGGTCCAAGGAAAGCTCCTAGTGCTAAGCCTGTGGTAAAGAATGTGCAGGGAGTGAAGCATTTATGCAGGGAGTGTAGCATTTATGCAGGGAGTGTAGCAGGCATGCAGGGAGTGTAGCAGGCATGCAGGGAGTGTATCAGGGATGCAGGGAGTGTAGCAAGGATGCAGGGAGTGTAGCAGGGATGCAGGGAGTGTAGCAAGGATGCAGGGAGTGTAGCAAGGATGCAGGGAGTGTAGCAGGGATGCAGGGAGTGTAGCAGGGATGCAGGGAGTGTAGCAGGGATGCAGGGAGTGTAGCAAGGATGCAGGGAGTGTAGCAAGGATGCAGGGAGTGTAGCAAGGATGCAGGGAGTGTAGTAGGCATGCAGGGAGTGTAGCATTCATGCAGGGAGTGTAGCAAAGATGCAGGGAGTGTAGCAAGGATGCAGGGAGTGTAGCAAGGATGCAGGGAGTGTAGCAAGGATGCAGGGAGTGTAGTAGGCATGCAGGGAGTGTAGCAAAGATGCAGGGAGTGTAGCAAGGATGCAGGGAGTGTAGCAAGGATGCAGGGAATGTAGTAGGCATGCAGGGAGTGTAGCATTCATGCAGGGAGTGTAGCATTCATGCAGGGAGTGTAGCATTCAAAGGAAAAGGCCAGTAACCCCAGAAAAGAACTTGGTACCTGCAGTGTTAATGGAAGGGGATTCCCCTTCCAAACGCTAGCATACTACTCCACCTTCTCCTCCTCCCGCTCCTCCACACATCAACAACTCTTCAATAAATGTAAGTGACATGTTATTGTTCAATATTTACATGTGTATTTAGGTATTCTTTATTAAATTCTTTATTATTTAATGTCAAAAAGTTCTAAAAAATATTTTATTTAACTACTTTTGGAAGTCTTGGACGGATTAAATTTATTTCCATTATTTCTTATGGGGAAAATTGATTCGAGTAACGATTGTTTCGCCTTAAGATATGCCCTCTCTGACGGATTAATATCGTAAGTCGAGGTACCACTGTATACAAATGTACAGTCACTGGACATGTTCATAGAAGTTCTGCAGCTTGTGGAACTCTTTGAAACATGGTTCCATGCACAGTGGTATTTTACATTCCTCACACATAAAACGAGTGTCTCTGCATTTTTGTGGGTGTATTTTTGTATATGCACAGACAAAACATCTCTTCTGAGCAGTTTTCTTCAAAGTAGCAGCAGGCAGTTGTGTTAGGTAGTTATCCTAGGTTGATGGTCGTCTGGGTCGTCATTCCTTCCTTCCTTCCTTCCTTCCTTCCTTCCTTCCTTCCTTCCTTCCTTCCTTCCTACCTACCTACCTACCTACCTACCTACCTACCTACCTACCTACCTACCTACCTACCTACCTACCTTCCTTCCTTCCTTCCTTCCTTCCTTCCTTCCTTCCTTCCCTCCTTCCCTCCTCCCTCCCTCCCTCCCTCCCTCCCTCCCTCCCTCCCTCCCTCCCTCCTTACTACCTTTCATCTCGTCCTTCCTTTCTTCCTTCTGGTTTCTATATATACACACATAGTCACTGGAAACGTGCCTAGAACTGCTATAAGCTTCTGGAAGCTGGTTGTTGTGTCTGGGTCATTATTCCGACCTTCCTTCCTTCCTACATTCCTTCTAACCTTCCTTCCTTCCTTTCATCTCGTCCTTCCTTTCTTCCTTCCTTTCTTCCTTCCTTCTGGTTTCTATATATACACATATATAATCACTGGACACTTCATAGAATTGCTATTAGCTTCTGGAAGCTGGTTGTTGTTTTTGGGTCGTCATTCCTTCCTTCCTGCCTTCCTTCCTGCCTTCCTTCCTACCTTCCT
Organism: Cherax destructor; assembly: GCA_009830355.1. Lineage (NCBI taxonomy): Eukaryota > Metazoa > Arthropoda > Malacostraca > Decapoda > Parastacidae > Cherax > Cherax destructor. The sequence goes on from WNWK01045149.1 coordinate 7,108, forward strand.
TCCTGCCTTCCTTCCTGCCTTCCTTCCTGCCTTCCTTCCTGCCTTCCTTCCTGCCTTCCTTCCTGCCTTCCTTTCATACTGTCCTTCCTTCTTTTCATCTCCTTCCTTCCTTCTTGTTTCTATATACAGTGGTCCCTCGGTTTTCGTGCATCTCCAAACTCGAACATTTATGTAAGTGTATTTTCGTAAGTGCTGTTGCAAGTGTATTTTTAGGGGTCTGAAATAGACTAACCTACGTGAAATTATTTCTTAAGGAAGTAAATTCGTTCGGTAATGGCACTTGAGCAGCATTCTGGAACGAATTTTCGGCGAAAACCGAGGGACCACTGTATACGCAAATATAGTCACTGGACACTTCATAGAACTGATAATAGCTTCTGGAAGCTGGTTGTTGTGAGTGTGTGGACTTATAAATATGCTGAGTCAGGGTGTGGCTGCTGTCAAAATGACATATTATACCACCACTCTCCACCCTCACTGCCTTGTCAACATCCATGGGGTCCTATACTCTTCTTCCCCACAGTCCTTCCTACCTACTTACATACCTACTTACATACCTACTTACGTACCTACTTATGTACCTACTTACGTACCTACTTACGTACCTACTTACATACCTACTTACGTACCTACTTACGTACCTACTTACGTACCTACTTGCTTACCTACTTACCTACTTGCTTACCTACTTGCTTACCTACTTGCTTACCTACTTACTTACCTACTTGCCTACCTATTTACCTACTTTCCTACCTACTTACTTGCCTACCTACTTACCAACCTATTGCTATTGTTCTATGATATATATACACATATATAATGACTGGACACTCCATCAACTTCACTTAGCGCTTGAAGCTGTGTGTGTGGACATCTAAATTTGCTGAGTCAGGGTAAGGCAGCTGTCAAAATGACATATTATACCATTACTCACCACCCTCACTGCTGTCAACCTGTCAACACAAAAGGGGACCCATGTCTTCTTCCCCACAACCTCCTTCCTAGCTTCCTTTCTTCCTTCATTCCTTTCTTACGTATTTCCTTCCTCTCATCTCTTCCTTTCTTCGTCTCATCTCTTCCTTCCTTCCTCTCATCTCTTCCTTCCTGCCTTCCTTTCTTCCTTCATTCATTCCTTCCTTTTTTTCTTCCTTTCTTACTTCTTTTGTTCCTTCCTTCCTCTCATCTCTCCTTCCTTTCTTTCTTACTTCTTTTTTTCCTTCCTTCCTCTCATCTCTCCTCCCTTTCTTTCTTTCTTCTTTCCTTCCTTCCTTTCCTCCTTCTTCTTTCCTTCCTTCCTCTCATCTCATCTTTCCTTCCTTCCTCTCATCTCTTCTTTCCTTCATTCCTTCCTCACATCTCTTCCTTCCTTACTTTCTTTCTTTCTTCCTTCCTTCCTTCTGGTATCCTGGGCATTGCTTTCGGTCACAAACTCCTCAAAACCATGAAATTTATCTTCAGAGACACTTCCATCTGTGTTAGAGCTATCATTGAGGAATAGAAATGTCCCAGATGCGCCAAGGAGTCAAATAATTCTTACCGCTAGGCATGCTGAACAAGGACTACTGAAATGGTGTTCCCACAATGCACCAATGGCTGCCCGATTTTTTTTATACTGTGCACACCGACCACACAGACCCATTCTCTCACATGTGGGCCTACCAGCTTTCTCCTGCTTGATTTGAGGCCGCTAGAATTTAGGCGTATAAATACGTCCGAAACATTGGCTCATAAGACGTATATATACGTCCGAAACAGTCAAAGGGTTAAACTGATAGATTATAGAGGTATGGGTGTTTGTGGGAAACAATCAAGCTGCAGTATTAGGGTTGGAAACAGCAGATACTACCAGGATACCTTAGGGATATGTTTAAAAGACAATATTCAAAATAAAGTTGCTAGTAAAGGCAAAGCAATTAATCAACAAACAAAGAGAGATAGTAGAGGGAAACGAGTGACTAGCTCCCTTAAGGTTTACTATACAAATAGTAGGAGTCTATGAAATAAGATAGAAGAGCTAAGATTACTTGCAAGTGTAGGTAATACAGTGGACCCCCGACTAACGAGCACCCCGGAAATCGTACAATTATGTAAGTATAATATTGTAAGTGCTTTTGTAAATGTATTTTTGGGGGTCTGAAATGGACTAACCTATTTGACATTATTTCTTAAGGGAGTAAATTCGTTCGGTAATGGCACTTGAGCAGGCTTCTGGAATGAATTTTGCTCGTTAGTCGGGGTCCACTGTATAGATATTATTGCTATAACAGAGACCTGGTTCAACCTGAAAGATAGAGAAATGCCTTCCGAGTGCAACATACAGGGTTATAAGCTATTCCACACTGATAGGGTCAACAGGAAGGGTGGTGGAGTGGCGATGTATGTCAGAGATAATTTAAATTGTTGTGTTAGACAAGATATAAGATTAGAAACATCGGACACAGAATCTGTTTGGTTACAGTTTCTCGAGGGTTGTGAAAAATTAATTTTGGTTGTAATTTACAGGCCCCCAAGCCTGGATAGGGAGTGCAGTAAGCTGCTATGGGACGAAATTCATAAGGCGTCTAGATATGAAAATGTTGTGTTAATGGGAGATTTTAACTTTAGACAAATTGATTGGAAGAATGTGACAGGTAATCTTGAGTCTAGTGACTTTCTTGATACGGTTCAGGATTGTTTTTTAAAACAGTTTGTGACAGAACCAACTAGAGGTAGCAACTTGCTTGATTTGGTTCTTGCCAACAAAGAATCACTAATTAATAATCTTGAGGTTAATGAAGAGCTTGGGGAAAGTGATCACCCCGGAAATCGTACAATTATGTAAGTATAATATTGTAAGTGCTCGTGGAGGTGTATTTTTGGGGGACTGAAATAGACTAACCTACGTGATATTATTTCTTAAGAAAGTAAATTCGTTCGGTAATGGCACTTGAGCAGGCTTCTGGAATGAATTTTGCTCATTAGGCGGGGGACCACTGTAGTTTCAATATATCATGGAATTACCCAGGTAACTGCAATCAAGTCTCTGTTCCAGACTTTCGCTTGGCCGACTTCATGGGGCTGAAAAATTACCTAGGTGAGCTAAATTGGGGATGACCTGACTATGGGTCAGGTAGGTGGTTTTGGTTGCCAATATGACGTTTTCCAGAGCGTAGTTCTAGCTGCCCAGACAACTTTTGTTTCGAGTAGGGAAATTAGATATAACAAAAATTATCCTAAATGGATGAACAATAGATTAAAACATCTCATTGGTCAAAAGAGAGACATATATAGGCATATCAAAAGAGGGGATGGACAGATAAGAAATCAATATTTTCAATTAAAGAGAGAAATAAAAAAAGGAATAAGAAAAGCAAAAACTGGTTATGAGGCTAAGGTCACAAGGGATTTGAAGACTAACCCAAAAGGGTTCTTTCAGGTATACAGAAGTAAGATTAGGGACAAGATAGGATAGATCACGGACAGTGATATGGATATGTGTGAAATTTTCAATACTTACTTCCTCTCAGTTTTTACTCAGGAAGATACTAGCAGAATTCCAGAAATAATAAATTATGTTGAACAGGAAGATAATAGACTATGCTCGATTGGGGTAACTAGTGACATGGTTCTCAGACAAATAGAGAAATTAAAAACTAGCAAATCCCCAGGCCCTGATGAACTGTTTGCAAGAGTTTTAAAGGAATGTAAAGGGGAACTTAGCAAACCTTTGGCAAATCTTTTCAATATATCACTACAAACTGGCATAGTGCCAGACAAATGGAAAAGGGCAAATGTAATACCTATTTACAAGGCAGGTGACAGGTCCTTAGCTTTGAACTATAGACCAATAAGCCTTACCTCCATAGTTGGTAAATTTATGGAATCAATAATTGCCGAGGCAATTCGTAGCTATCTTGAAAGGCATAAATTGATTAATGAATCTCAACACAGTTTTACTAAGGGGCGTTCCTGTCTTACGAATTTACTAAATTTTTTCACAAAGGTGTTTGAGGAGGTAGATCATGGTAATGAACATGATATTGTGTATATGGACTTCAGTAAGGCTTTCAATAGAGTTCCACATCAGAGGCTATTGAGGAAACTTAACACTTTGGGGGTCCCAAGGCCCTCTTCGAAACTCGTTCTCAGGGTCGCAAATTTAAAAAAAAAAAAAAAAAATCGTATGAAATGATAACGAATCATTTTCCGATCATAACACCACCAAAATTATGAAATTTGATGGAAACCTAACGGAATTATGCTCTCGCGATGTTAGTGGTATCAATGACATTTACGCATCGGCGATTTCGCCCAATTTGAGCCCTATTTTCGGCAAATTCCAATGTTTCAGTCCACTAAAATTATAGCTATTTTGCTAGAATTCCATTTGTTCTATCAATTGAGTATAAGAAACCGCCAATTTGCCGATTTGAACTACCCAATAAGGTGGTCAAAAATTTGCAATTTGGCCAATTTCACACAAATTTCAAAAGATGCTAATTTCAAAATAGGGTCCAGAATAAACAAGACAGACATTCCTGGCACTAAAATAACATTTTATCTGTTCATTAGTCACGTCTCCAAGCCCCTCTTACATTACTTTTGCTTTCCATTTTGAGTTTTTTTCCTCATGCACTGTGTGGTGTAGGATTTTTTTTATACTGCGCACACTGACCGCACAGACCCATTCTCTCACATCTAGGCGTACCAGCCTGTTTCCACTTGATTTGAGGGCGCTAAAATTTAGGCGTACTAGTACGACGGAAACCCTGGTGCGTAAGCCTTACTAGGACGGCCGAAACCTCGAAAGGGTTAAGGCATACGGAATAGGAAATTTTTTTTCCTGGTTAGAGGCATGGTTGACAAATTGGCGGCATAGAGTTTGCATAAATGGGGAGAAATCGGAATGGGGGCACGTCTCAAGCGGTGTCCTACAGGGGTCAGTTTTGGGCCCCCTGTTGTTTACAATTTACATAAACGACATAGATGAGGGAATAAATAGCAACATAAGCAAATTTGCTGATGACACCAAAATAGGCCATCCAATTCTTTGTAATGAGGACCCTAGAGCACTCCAGGATGATTTGAATAGACTGATGCAATGGTTGGAGAAGTAGCAGATGCAGTTTAATGTAGACAAATGCAAAGTTCTAAATGTTGGGTAGGACAATAACCATGCCACATATAAACTGAATAATGATTACGAGAAGGATTTAGGAGTTCTGGTTAGCAGTAATCTGAAAAGACAACAGTGCATAAGTGTTCGCAATAAAGCTAACAGAATCCTTGGCTTCATATCAAGAAGTATAAATAGAAGTCCTCAGGTTGTTCTTCAACTCTATATATCTTTGGTTAGGCCTCATTTAGATTATGCTGCACAGTTCTGGTCACCGTATTACAGAATGGATATAAATGCACTGGAAAACGTACAGAGGAGGATGACAAAGTTGATCCCATGTATCAGAAATCTTCCCTATGAAGATAGACTGAGGGCCCTGAATCTGCACTCTTTAGAAAGGCGTAGAATTAGGGGAGATATGATTGAGGTGTATAAATGGAAAACAGGAATAAATAAAGGGAAGTAAATAGCGTGCCGTACTAATTCCTTAAGTGGACGTGACCTGACTACCTGGAGTTTACCTGGAAAGGGTTAACTCCAGTTGGTCAGTTCTAAGCAGGGGAGTGATGGACCTGCCTTGCATGGGTCAGTAGGCCTGCTGCAGTGTTCTTTTTTTTCTTATGTTCTTATATTCTTATGACAATAATATCAACTCTACAGCTTATTTATCTAGCACAATTCATCTAATATGACATAATAAACAATATTAATAACATAGAAACATGATATAAACTCTAGAATGAATAAAACATGTCATTACGAATGTAAGGTCTGGTGGTAGTGTGTTGATGTTGTTGTTGGGTATAAGGGCCACTGACCATAAGCCGTGGTGGGTGGCAGCAGCAGACCATCATTACTATTCACACAAAACAATGTACATAATTTATAAATAAGAAATATTTACACTTTAATTTATAAATAAGAAATATTTACACTTTAATTTATAAATAAGAAATATTTACACTTTAATTTATAAATAAGAAATATTTACACTTTAATTTATAAATAAGAAATATTCACACTTATATAAATAAGAAATATTTACACTTATGTTGGAGGAAATGGTGGCAGAGGGCGGCTTTGGTTTCAGTGCCCTTATATACCTCAAACAACAATGGAGGAGTTAAGTTTTGTGTCATCATTTTCTATCGCTTAATAGCTTAACTTACTTGCTACACTGTTAATGCTACACTTTATCACTGGCTGGTGTTATAGCCTTTATCGACTTGTGCTGCTTTCGAATCATACATATCGTAGAATCACTAAAGAAGGCACAATTTCCCCTCTCTTCCTCCTCCACTTTGGTACTTTGCTACAATGTCTTTCTTCAATTCTATCGTGTTTGTCACTTTCTTTACCAAAGGGCTGCCACTATGAAGTTTCTTTGAGCCCATGGTGGCTTATTTCACAGCCACAATCAATAAACAAGCACTAAACACAATGAATTTATTGTGATAAACAAAGCTAGACTGGCTCACGACGCCTGCGCAGCGAGGCGCGCAAGCGCGGGGCAGGCGACAGGTCTGGGACGTGGGCTGATAATCGGGGAAACGGCTGATAATCGGGCAAAAATTGGGCCGAAAAAAGCGATCGATAATCGAGCCGGCTGATAATCAGACCAGCCGATTTCCGGGGGGTCCACTGTACTACTGTCCTGGCAAGTGAGTGTAAAACAGAAATCTGCAATTGTTTTACATAATGGTAGGATTGCTGGTGCCTTTTTTCTGTCTCATAAACATGCAAGATTTCAGGTACATCTTGCTGCTTCTACTTACACTTAGGTCACACTACACATGCATATACAGTGGTACCTTGGTTTTCGTTTGCCCCTGTTTTCGTTGATTCCGGTTATCGACAACTTTTTTCATCAAAATATTGTCTCTGTTTTTGTTCCTCACCTCGGATTTCGTCCGCCGTACCAAACATGTCCGCCTGCCACGCGCACACAAAGCCTCCCACACAGGCATTCTGAGTAAGTGTGGCATTGTTTCTCAGCAAGCCGATAAAGGCTATAATGTCAGCCACCGATAAAGTGTAGCATTAAGAATGTAGAATTAAGAGTGTAGCAAGTAAGTTAACCTTTTTGGGGTTTTGGTCGTACTAGTACGGCTTATGCTCTGGGGTTATTGACGTACTAGTACGCCTAAATTCTAGCGCCCTCAAATCAAGCAGAAACAGGCTGTTAGGCCTAGATGTACAGGTATCCCTCAACATTCGCGAGGGTTAGGGGATCAAGAGCCTCGTGGATGTTGAAAAATCGCGAATGTTTGGTGCCCCAATATATTGTAGGGAAATATAATACAATACTGCTTCCTTAACCTATTGAACCATGAACAATCATAAAACACACATAAACATCGTAAAAAAAATGTACTATATACATGTTATTTTGACATGAGCTGGGCTGTGGAGGGAGGGCCCGTAATAAACATAATTATACAATAAGTAATTTATAGTGTTGTGAAGTGTCATGGGAATCAAAGTTACTGACACACTGCTTCTTCTCCCCCTGCTGGCTCCGCCCACTTTTAATGATGAAAAGTTGAATTAAATATGATGTGGTCCCCCGGTTTTTTGGTCATCTCCAAACTCGAACATTTATGTAAATTATTTTCGTAATTTTGCAAATGTATTTT
>WNWK01045150.1:0-14840 GCA_009830355.1 Cherax destructor
CCTAACTAATTTATTAACTTTTTCAAAGCTTTTGAGGCGGGTTTGATCATGATAAAATTTGATATTGTTTATTTAGATTTTAGTAAGGCTTTTGATAGGGGTCCCACCAGAGACTGTTAAAGAAAGTTGCAGTTTGGCATTGGGGAAAAATTGTTGTCATGGATCGAGTCATGGCTCACCAATAGGAAGCAGAGAGTGTGCATTAATGGGGTTAAATCCGAATGGGGATCTGTAACAAGTGATGTTCCACAGGGATCAGTCTTAGGCACGTTGTTGTTTATAATATATATCAATGACCTTGACGAGGAATTACTAGTGATATGAGCAAATTCGCCAACGACACGAATGGTAGGATAATTGATTCAAACGTAGATGTCAGGAACTTCCGAGATTTAGACAAACTTAATTCTTAGTCAGAAAAGTGGCAGATGCAGTTCAATGTAGATAAATGCAAGGTTCTGAAGCTCGGGAGTGTCCATAACCTAGCACTTATAAGTTAAATAAAGTAGAACTTAGCCATACAGATTGCGAAAGGACTTGGGGTGATGGTAGCAGCAACCTTAAACCAAGACAGCAATGCATAAGCGTACGTAATAAGGCAAATAGATTACTGGTTTATATCAAGAAGTGTAAGCAACAGAAGTCCAGCGTTATATTACAGCTTTATACATCATTAGTAAGACCTCACCTAGATTACGCAGCTCAGTTCTGGTCTCCATATTACAGAATGGATATAAATTCATTAGAAAACATTCAGTGTAGAATGACTAAATTAATACATAGCATTAGAAATCTTCCTATGAAGAAAGATTGAAGACCCTTAAATTACATTCACTTGTAAGACGAAGAATGAGGGAGACATGATCGAGGTATACAAGTGGAAAATGGGTATTAACAAAGGGGATATAAATAAGGTCTTGAGGATATCTCCCCAAGAGAGAACCTGCAATAATGGATTCAAGTTAGATAAGTTTAGATTTAGAAAGGATATAGGAAAGTATTGGTTTGGAAATAGGGTAGTTGGTGAGTGGAACAGTCTGCCTAGTAGGTTATTGAAGCAAGGACCTTGGGTATTTTTCAAATTTAGGTTGGATAAATTCATGAGTGACAGGGGTTGGATTTGAGTGGGACTTGCAAATGAGTAATGAATTATCAATGCTTATTTCTTGGGTAGCTCTGTTAGTGGATGGATTGTGAAGGACCTGCCTAGTATGGGCCAACAGGCCTGCTGCAGTGTTCCTCCTTTCTTATGTTCTTATGTCCTTGCTTCAATAACCCTACTAGGCAGACTGTTCCACTCATCAACTACCCTATTTCCAATCCAATACTTTCCTATATCCTTTCTAAATCTAAACATATCTAATTTGAATCCATTATTGCAGGTTCTCTCTTGGAGAGATATCCTCAAGACCTTATTTATATCCCTTTGTTAATACCCATTTTCCCTTGTATACCTCGATCATGTCTCCCTCATTCTTCGTCTTACAAGTGAATGTAATTTTAGGGTCTTCAATCTTTCTTCATACGGAAGATTTCAATGTTATGTATTAATTTAGTCATTCTACGCTGAATGTTTTCTAGAATTAATATCCATTCTGTAATGGAGACCAGAACTGAGCTGCGTAATCTAGGTGAGGCCTTACTAACGATGTATAAAGCTGTAATATAACCTCTGGACGTCTGCGCTTACACTTCTTGATATAAATTCCAGTAATCTGTTTGCCTTATTAATCGCTTAGTCATTGCTGTCTTGGTTTAAGGTTGCTGCTACCATAACCCCCAAGTCTTTTCACAATCTGTATGGCTAAGTTCTATGTTATTAACTATAAGTGCTTGGGTTATGGACACTCCCGAGCTTCAGAACCTTGCATTTATCTACATTGAACTGCATCTGCAACTTTTCTGACCAAGAATTGAGTTTGTCTAAATCCTCCTGAAGTTCCCTGACATCTACGTTTGAATCAATTATCCTACCTATCTTGTGTCATCGGCGAATTTGCTCATATCACTAGTAATTCCACATCAAGGTCATTGATATATATTATAAACAACAACGGCCCTAAGACTGATCCCTGTGGAACACCACTTGTTACAGATCCATTCTCGAATTAACCCCATTTATGACACCCCTGCTTCCTATTGGTGATCCATGACTCGATCCATGACAGCTCTTTTCCCCCAATGCCATGAGCTGCCACTTTCTTTAACAGTCTCTGTGTGGTACTCTATCAAAAGCCTTACTAAAATCTAAATAAACAATATCAATTCTTTATCGTGATCAACAGCCTCAAAAGCTTTACTAAAGAAGGTTAATAAATTAGATAGGAGGAACGGCCCTCGTGAATCCATGCTGAGTATCATTAATCAAATTATGGTTATCTAGATGGCTTCTAATAATATCAGCTATAATTGACTCAAGTAATTTTCCTAAAATTGTTAGCTTATTTGGCTGTAATTTGACCGTAGTGACTTGTCCCTGCTTTTAAAAAAAGGAATTACATTGGCCATCTTCCACATATCAGACACTCACCTGTTTGAATAGATAAATTAAAATGTTAGATATTGGTTCACAGGTTCCATTTTGCATTCCTTAAGAACCCTTGCAAAAGCTCATCAGGACTGCGATTTATTTGTTTCAGTTGGTCTACTTGTTTCATAACCATTTCGCTAGTGACTGTGATATTACATAATTTATCTTCTTCAGGGACACAATAAAAATTAATTGGGGTATTATTAGTGTCTTCCTGTGTGAAAACCGATAAATAATTATTAAAATAGAGCACATATCATTCTCTTAGTCAGTAAGATACCCAGGGGTTATTTTTAAGGACCTATCTTATCCTAATTTTTGTTCTATAAACCTGGAAAAAAATTTTTGGGTTAGTTTTTGAATCCCAGCAACTTTAATTTCATAGTCCCGTTTAGCTTTTCTTATACCCTTTTAACGTCCCTCTTAATGTCAGTATACTGATTTATAAGATGACCCTCACCTCTTTTTGCCTAAAATTCCTTTCTTCTGCCCCAAAAAAATATTTGAGCCTATTGTTCATCCGTTTTGGGTCATTTCTACTTGATCTAATTTCTTTATACGGGATAAATGTTCTTTGGGCATGTATGGTATTAAGAAAGCTGTCAAATTTATAGCTCTCCGTACCTCAGTCCACAGTTGATAAGTGTTCTCTAAGCCCATTGTAATCTGCTAAGCAAAAATCTGGGACCGTTACTGAATTATCCCTACTGTTATACATCCATTCAATCTAAAGGTAATTGATTTGTGGTCCTTGTGCCGAGTTCCTCTGTAATTTCTAAATTGTTTACAAACTGTTTCAAAAAACAATCCTGAACTACTTCTAAAAAGTTGTTAGATTCTAAATTCCCTGTCAAGAAATTCCAATCAATCTGACTAAAGTTAATGTCCCCTAAATTTTTTTTTTTTACATTTATTAATTTCCCAATAAATATACATTTATAATTCATAAACATGCAAAATACATGTTGCATATAATACAACAGCAATTCTTTGGTTAAACAGTGAAAATATCGAAAATATCAAAATATCAGAAACTATGCCCTAAACCCTTACCTCTACCACCAGTGAACTCTTGTCCCCTTTCCCCTAATAAATAAATAAATACAGAGTCCACAAAACATAAACCCAAATAATGAAATACAGTCCACCATAAACTATTTTCTATTCCTAAGGATATACAGTGAATACTCATTGACGACTGCAAATAAATTGTACAGTGCACAAAATAAAATTACATTTTACAGTTCCGAAACGTTCAATAATTACATGCTACAAATTGTGCAATAGCAATTTCCTTTAATAAGCTATGCATATATCAGTAAAACATACCCCTAACCATTTATCTACAAATAGTGAACTCTTGTCCCCTTCCCCTCTTATGCTTGATACAGAGTCCACACAAAAAAAACCCAAATAATGCAATACCAAGTTCACAATAATATTAGCTCTAGTTCTAATGCTATGCTGTTAACTGCAAATAAAATGTACAGTGTGCACATTTTAACAAATAACAAAACCCAAAGAATGATACATAGTCCCCCAAAACCGTGACTAGTCCTAATACTATGCAGTGAATGGTGCAAATATAATGTACAGTGTGCACAGATTACAAAAACAAACCCAAAAAATTTGATACATAGCCCACAATAACGGTGACTAGTCCTAATACTATGCAGTGAATACTGCAAATAATATTTACCTCGCAAAATAATCTACCACCAAGGTTTCAGTCTCCTTAATCCACGGGACTACCCCCCTTGTTTCAGTACCATCTCTGTACTAATTATAGTCCAAGACATTCCATACCCTCTCACAAAACCCCAAACCCACACCATGCCCCGGCACCAGAGGATCGCCAAACCCCTACAAACCCTTACCCCCTCCCCCTTCCCAAACCCCAACCTCCATTCACTCCACCACCCCCATCCACTTCCAACACACTAATAATCTAGACAGTCACCCGGTCCCCCAACTGTGATGTCATCAGTCCCCGTCCTCTAATGGCTTAACCCCCTATCTACCTATCTACGTATGCCACTCCTCCACACCCCCAATGCTCCACCAGCGCCTCTGTCAGCCCTTTCCATTACCATATCTGTCTCCAATAAGCCCTGCCCTCATTTTCCTGTACCCTCTGAAAAGCTCGAACCCACTCCTCCCATATATTAAAGATTCCTGCAATAGTGCGATATATACGTGCCGCCACAGCCCCCATCCTTTCCCTAACACTCCCTGTCCCTTAATTTTCCGACATGCACACGAAGTCCACCATACAGTACAGTAATCCCTTTTATCAATATGTCTAACCCTCCCAAATCCAAGTAAATAGGCCGTAACAAGGGATACCCCCACCCAAACCCCTTCACCTCCCATCCACCTACGAACCCCATCCAGAGTTTCACAAAAATATCGATGCAGAGCCGACTCGGCAAGCCACACTTCTGACATTTCCCGTCTTCGCCAATCCCATACGGAATAAATTCTCCTGTGACGCCTGCCCCATGTAAAACCGAAACATCAGCTCCGGTCCCCTGCCGGCAACCTCAGATCCCTGAACCCCTTCCATATCCCCTTCCAGTCATATCTGGATAAAACGCCTCCCTTCCACCGTCTCCTCCCCCGCCAAACCTCATTATAACTGCAACCTCAACCTTTGTGGCTCCGTATAACCAGCAAACACCGCCCAATTTCTGCACTGCCCGGTTCCCTCTCACCCCACCACTCCCCTACTTCCCGCAGCACCCTTCCACCCCAGCCTCACCTCTCCCCCCAACCCACCCCTCCTTACCACACAACGTTTCACATACATACACAACAATCTCCTTTCCAGCCATATTAAACCCAAACCTCCAGTAATTACCCTTTTCCTAACTATCTCCTTCCTGAGCCAATGTCTACCATTGCCCAAATAAACTTAAATACCCTGCTCTCCAATTCTTTAACATCCCAACTTAATAAAGGAAAAATGTTGGCAATATACCGTATACTTACTATATATCATGTTATTAACCGCAAACCCTCTCCCCAACGTTAACTCTCCCGCTCTCCAACTATTCAACCGCTCCTCGCACTTTTAACTACATTCCTCGATTCACCTCTCTCGCCTCATCCCTGTCCCTCGTGTAAACAATACCACATATTTTCACTCTGTCCACAATTTTCCACCCATACCTGCTACCCAACCCCCTACCCGCCTACCTCCAACAATATGGATTTAGCTCCATTGACCCTCAGTACCAGTAGCTTTTACAGAAAGACTAAGTGTATTCCTATGTTAACCAATCCCACTCGTGACACTAACACCGTCGTGTCATCTACATATCCCACCACATTTCTAATCCCCTTATCCCTCCCCCCAACCCCTTCCCATCCCCACTAATCTGTAAAACGGATCCTGTAAGCAAGCGAAAAGGATCTGCGACAGGGGACAACCCTGTCGAGACCCTTTCCACCCTAACCACCCTCCCAACCTACCATTTATTTGCACCTTCCCCTTGCCCCTCATATACGCCCTAACCCAATCCAGCACTTCCAATCCAAACCCCTCCCTTTCCATTATTCCAAACATACTCTCACGCTCCACACTATCATATGCTCCCTTCCAATCCAGTGAAAAGTATTCCCCCCTCTTTCCTCTCTATCTATGAAATCTTTAATACGTTCATGTCCCTCCCCACACCCCTTCCCGGTACCCCCCCTGTCCTTCCTCAATCACCCCCTATCACCCTTTTAATCTATTACCTAAAATTTTAGCATATATTTTATAATCAGTATTCATAAGGACTAAAGGTCTATAATTCTCTAATGTTTCCCCTTCCTTCCCCTTCCTCACTAATACCATTACCCCCATACCCATGTCCCTCCCATTACACCTGTCCTTTTCATACCATTCATCACACCTACCATACAATCCTTTATGATGTCCCAATTCTCCTTATAAAATTCATTTGCCAAACCATCCATACCTGGAGCCTTGCCCACTTAATCCTTCCACTGCCTCCCCACCTCCTCTCACTAATCATGCCCTCCAATCCCCCCCGATCTTCCCTACTCAACCTCTCCCTAATCTTTCCCAATAAATGCTCCTTTCCTCCATACCCACCCCCCACTGCTCATGTGCCTTGCAAACCACTTATCAGCATACACATTCATTCCCTCCGTAGAATTTATTCTCTTTACCCTTCACATAATTCCCATGTTTTCATCCACTTCCAGATACTCCAATGACATTCTATCCCGTCTCTGTTTATACTTCCCCAAAACATATTGTAGGGTCTATCCCCACAACACATCATCCATTCCGGCTTTCATTCTACATGCCCCAAACCTCTCATTCTGCAAGGTCTTCAACCTATCTTTCAACACCTTAATTTCCTCTGTCATTCTATGTCCTCCCTGCATATAACAGTCTTTCAAGAGTCCCTCAATGTAATTTTGTAAACCGTATCTCCATCCTGCTTCTTCCTTCCCAACCTCTGATAGTGCTTGGATGCCAGGTTTCCCCCGTGCTACCCACCAATCCACCAAAGCCCCTCCCTACTCCCCATCCAAAGCCCACCCCAAATCCCTAAATTCCTCATCTTTTACCATCACCCTTTAATAACTGAACATTTAATTTCAAAAACCCCTGTACCATTTTGCAGCCCCTTCCCACCCCACTCCACCAACACTCCCGATGATCCGTGAAACCCACATCCAAATATTGCACCCCCCACTACCACGCTACCTGTTACATAAATCCTGCTAATCCTGCCGCATACCCTCTTCTAACAAACGTGGGCTCACCCGCACCTCCCACCCCAATCACGTCTTTCAAACCTACCCTCCTAAGTCGCCCCTTAAGGCTGCAAGTACACAACCTCCTCCAGCGGCTCTACATCCCTCTCTCTAATTACACAATTAAAATCCTCCAACAATCGTTACATTTGGCAAATCCCTACATGCATAAATCATGTAATCCCAAACAAAATCCACCTTACCTTCCTTGCGCCTCCGCCGGCATGTACACTCCTAAAAACATACCCTAACTCCACTCCACTCCCCATCTACTCTAACCAGCCTACCTTCCCCCCACTCCTCCCATCGCAAAGGTTTGAAAGGGCTTGACACCACTGCTACTGCCACCCCCTTTAATTACTGGATGAACTTGCAAACACTTTGTATCCATTCAAAAGTAATTCCCCACCACACCTATAATTGTGTTCCTGTATAAAGCAACTGTCCAACCATACCTTCGCAACGTACCTCCACCAAGCCCTCTTAATTTCATCCCTCAACCCATTTACATTAAGTGTTAAACACTTGAAAACTATGTCAAGGGTTTGCCCCTAGGCCTCTCTGGAAGTTGTACCCCTGACTTCCCTTTACTCATTTTACCCGTTTGCTTCCCCCCCTTAAAAGTCCCCTCTCTAATACCAAACCTAGATCTTTTTAGCAACTTCCACCGAAGCCTTTTACAGATCCTCTGCGCGGTGTCAGCACATCCTCACTGCCTGATGAATTGCCAGACCTTTTACGTGTCCTCTTTATGTCTTCCACACTACTTGCATCCTCGGTCTGATGGACCTCCACCTGCACATCCTCCATAATTAAGTGTTGGTCCACTGGACTGGCACTCTCCACACTTTCCACCACATTTACTGCATCTATCAAACCATCATTAGTGCTTACACTTAGCAAACGCAAGGGTCGTCCAATATTTCCTTTAATATTTGTTCCAGTGGTACCTCCTCTGCCGGACTCTCCTAGTGATCACAGTCAACCACTGGTATAACAGATTCCTGTGTTAGGTCTGACAAACCACCTCAGAACCCTCCACAATCTCACTCCAGAGTTTCGTCTGCTTCTCCCGTTGCGTCTCCTCCTTCCGTTCCTCTCTCTGCGCCTGCACTTTCACTACTCTTGTTCTGGCACTTGTCTGGGTCCCGTCCTCCTCATGCAGTCAGCCGCCACATGATCGTGGCGCCACACAGTCGACACGTCCCACGCTGTCCCATGTAGGTCACGTACACTTGGGTCCTGAAGTCTGGTATAACGACGTAGGACGGTATGGGGTGCTTCAATGTCATTTTCACGAGTACGCCCTCAGGGGCCCATCATCGGTCCCTCGCTCCACTTTCCAGGTGTTGCTGCGTGTATTGTACCATACGCACTAAGACCGTACTGATGTCCGGTCCGCTTGAATGGGACGTTCTTCAAACGTACCCAAGTGTACGTACGTGAAACGCTTCAATCGTACCTGAAGTCCAGTGTGCACCGTGTAGACATGATCCTGGAAGTCGATCGACGAAATCGGTCATAAACTTCTGCCGTCAGTAGCTTCACAAATACTCTATTCATCCCATTCAGGGCAACGCCATACAAATCTTCTATGTCAAGACCATACACCTCTCGTAATATCGTCGGTAAGACAGTCCCGGCCGTTGCAGGGTTTAGGACGCCAGTCACAAGGTCAATACAGACAGTATTCAAACGTCTTCTCCCTGCTGTCGCCATGTTGCTTTGGAAAACCAAAGTGCTGTAAAGCGTCGCCAGGGGTCAGGTCAGAGCACCACACACCCTCGCACCACCAGAGCTGGGCTGCGACTCAAATCTGGGACCGTTACTGAATTATCCCTACTGTTATACATCCATTCAATGCTAAAGGTAATTGATTTGTGGTCGCTTGTGCCGAGTTCCTCTGTAATTTCTAAATTGTTTACAAACTGTTTCAAAAAACAATCCTGAACTACTTCTAAAAAGTTGTTAGATTCTAAATTCCCTGTCAAGAAATTCCAATCAATCTGACTAAAGTTAATGTCCCCTAGAATTACTACGTTATCATGCCTTGTGGCCTAAAAATTTCCACCCATAGTAGTCTCCCTTGTTTCATATTTAAGTTTGGGGGATGGTATATCACTCCTAAAATAAATTTTTCACACCCCTCTGAAAATTCTATCCAGACTCTGTATGTGTTATTTCAGATTTTATACCCATTTTTATGCAACAGTTCAAGTGATCTCGGATGTTTAGTGCCCCCCACCCCCCTTATCGATACTTCTATCTACTTGGAACAATTTAAAACCCTGAATGTGACATTCAGCAGACAAGTCCCGATTTTTCGAATTAAACCACGTCTCAGTTATTGCAAATACATCAATGTTACCTGCACTAGCAACTAATCTTAACTCATCCATCTTATTCCTAGCACTATGACAATTACTATAGTATATATTTAAAGCCCCCCTTTCTCTTTACCCTTCCTGCTCATTTCTGTTTTTCCAATATACCTATTACTGTCCTTGTCATCTAGTGCCACAGGCTTTCCAGTATCCACCTTATTCTGCCTATTACTAGTTCCCTTAGAACTCATAATAATACTACACTGGGACTTCACTGTTTTTTCCCCAAAACCCATACAACTAACTTTTTCTAGTTTAAAGCCCTAACAGCTCCCTCCACTGCAGTTGCCAGTGCCCCCACCCCAGACCTAGATAAGTGAACCCCATCCCTGGCATACATGTCATTCCTGCCATAGAAGAGGCCCCAGTTGTCAATGAATGTTATTAAATAAGTAAGTTTATTCAGGTATACACAAATACATTTACATACATTATCATACATAGCAGCATACGTATGTGTAGAGAACCTAGGATACCCCAAAAAAGTCAGAGTGACTTATTTCCTTTGGGGTCCTTTTATACCTTAATATTTTACATTGTAGGATATATATGTTATTATATTATAATGGATATATGTATACTAGGAATAAGGTAAAAAGAGTTATTTACATATACATGTGTGTTAGCTAAAAAAATAAAAAAACATTCTCCTCCCTTTCTGTCGCTACATTCATTAGGTACCTTTTGGTTCTCTTCTTGAACTGGCTCATGCTATGACTGGCTTTGACATGTGCAGGCAGTCTGTTCCATTCTTTTATTGCTGTACAATAAAAGGTGTTTGAAGCCTGGCCACTGACTGTGGGTACTACAAAGTTGTGCTCTCTCCCCCTAGTACCATGACTGCTTTAGTTCCCAGCCTTGACAAAATTGGCAGCAAGATATTCTGGACACTGTTTGTGAGCAATTTTATAAACTTGATTTAATTTAAGTTGTTTTACTCTGTCTTCAATATTCAGCATATCCAATTGTTGTAATTCATCCAGGCCTACATGCTCTCTTGGACCCAGGTCCAGGATGAATCTTACCATTTTGTTCTGGGTGATTTGCAGTTTATCTTTCAGTTTTTTTGTCAAGGCAGAGTACCATGAAGAGCAAGCGTAGTCCATATGACATTGTATAAGGGCTAGACATAGGGTCCTGCGAGCCTCAGTAGGTAGACACTGTGCTTGTCTGTAGAGGAACTTCAGTCTGGCATTCGCTTTCTTTACTACACTGTTCCCTATCAATTCTCCTGACATGCATGGGTCAAAGGGGATTCCCAGATATTTTACTGAGGAAACTGAAGTGATGGATTCCCCATTACACCGGACATTAAAATTATTTACCCTGCTCAGTTTATATTTTGTGCCAAAGAGTATGGCTTCTGTTTTCCCTTGATGTAACGATAGTTTGTTGTCTACTAACCATTTGCTGCAGGACTCCATTTTCCTTTCAGTATTTGTCCAGCCAGCAATTGACACCAATTGCCCTGGACAACCATTCATTTCCAACTCCTCTCCTTGGCGAAATACCACATATGACAGGGTTCCCACCCTTCTTCCTAATTATGTCTATTGCTGACCTATACCTGCTAGTTAGGTCCTCCTACGTCTGCCAACATCGTTGCCTCCAGCACTGAGACAGATAATAGGATTGCTCCCATTACTTCTCATGATGTCGTCCAGACGACTAACAGTATCCTCCATCCCTCTGTCTCCTACTTCTATCTTACAAGCAGAAGGCTCTATCCATGTACCTAATCTGACTATTCCCAACAAGAACATTGTTCTTACCTTCCTTGGTGTTGTTCGTCGTGAAGTTCCCAGTAGTCAACTCACATTCATCGGGTAGCACAGAGAAATTGTTCGATGTTTCCACAACAGTTTCCACAGCAGTTTCTTCTTCATCGTCTCTACTTCTCCATTCATCTTCTTGATCTTTAACTTCGTCCCATGCTGTCCGGCCACTGCCCAGGTTCCCTTCTTGACCTGAGGACTCACAACAGGACTACTACGAATCCTCTTGTTTTCCTCCGTCAATCGCCGAATCTCTAGCTTCGCTACCCTCAATTCCTCCTTAAGCTGCTGGTAAAGTTGTTCAATGGACGGCATATTGGTTCACTTTACAGAGGGCACTAGACACGTCCTCACTGAGCTAAGTACATGTCACCACTGAGCTAAGTACAGGTCACCACTGAGCTAAGTACAGGTCACCACTGAGCTAAGTACAGATCACCACTGAGCTAAGTACAGGTCACCACTGAGCTAAGTATAGGTCACCACTGAGCTAAGTACAGTTCACCACTGAGCTAAGTACAGTTCACCACTGAGCTAAGTACAGGTCACCACTGAGCTAAGTACAGGTCACCACTGAGCTAAGTACAGGTCACCACTGAGCTAAGTACAGGTCACCACTAAGCTAAGTACAGGTCACCACTGAGCTAAGTACAGATCACCACTGAGCTAAGTACAGGTCACCACTATGTGCTGGTTGAACCTCAGGAATTGAGTACTGGGAATCAGGGTCGTCCACAGGGTCAGGGACAGAGGACAAAGTCATTACTGAGACCTGAGGTGACTCCAAGAATAGTTTAATCTGATTAACGTGGTAAACCTTTCCCAAGTTAGGTTTATCAAGAGGTACTTGATAATTTGCATCTGTCCCATAAACCTGGCTTTTAAGTTGTGACCAGACACAGGTTCCTGGACCAACACTTTGTCTCCTGGGTTAAAGGAGCAAAATTTAGAAGTTTTATCATTCCTCTGTTTCATGTTGTTTTGAGCGGACATTAGGTTGGTTTTAGCCAGCTGACGAGCCACCTGCAGTGTTGATGTAGGATCATAGGTCGTCTTGAAGGCGTCTTCCCCCAACCATCCTTCCTTGACCACGTGTAGTGGACCTCTCACATTATGCCCCAAAATTAGCTCAAAAGGACTGTGCCCTGTTGCACAGTTTCTGGCATTGCAAACAGCAACAGAGGAAGTGATTCATCCCAGTCTGTAGGGAAACACATCACATACAATACGTCCGCATCATAGCTTTTAAGGTTTGGTGAGACCTCACCAAGGCGCCTTGGGACTGAGGTTGATAGACTGATAGTTTTTGACTAATTCTTAGCCTAGTTAAGCTTCTCTGAATACTTTTGCTGTGAAATTAATGTCTTGGTCACTTTGAATAGATCGTGGAATGCCAAAGTGGGAAATAAACTTAATGAGGACTTTAAGAATGGTCTTAGTGTTAATACTACACACAGGTACTGCCTCAGGATACCTAGTAGTTTTATCCATAATGGTAAACAGATATTAGTTACCTGACTTGGCCTTAGGTAAGAGTCCCACACAGTCGATGATTTATGTCCACAAGTGGCTCTCCATCAGCGGGTATGGGACAAAGTGGTGCGGGTGTAATATGTCTGGGTTCACCCATGTGAAGGCTATACTCAGACTCGGTTCAATCTTGCACCCAAAGATGAACCAAGGCTGGTTCCTCCTTAGGGAAATTACAAAGAATAGAAAAAGACAAAAATGACATAAAAAATAAGCACTTTATTGAACAGAAAGATTTATGAAATAATACAAACTTAAACATGAATAGCAAACAAACCCTAAAAATAGACAAATAAGACTACGTTGCAACATCTAATTTTTACAGATGGACTGGGACCTGTTGATGTTCTTGACACATAAGCTGATACACTTTTCTCAACTCCTTGCTGGTATTCACTTGATCGATGACGGTGGCAACAACCTCTTGTTTGACGGATGTGATGGATGTTTTCCAAAACTCGTATGTTGACAGAGTCAGGGACTCAGGTGGGGTCCGTGGGTGACTCAGGTGGCTGTGGTTGGCTATAGTGTTACTGTGGGCAGTATAAAAGTTGATGATTCAGTCTCAGATCTCTTGGGAGACGGTTACTTCAATCTCCCTCAGCATTGTGCCAGGTGGCTCATACAGCTATAAAATGGAGAAAGAAAATTACTCACCACTCTGATACACATTCTTATAATAGGCATAATGCCTTCCAAAAGAAATGGTGAGACAAAAATTATGAGTAGTCAAAATCAAGCAAGGGCAAATATTGAGCCGTACAAATATTACGAGTGAGGCTCAACAAAATTTGAGTGAGGCTCGTAACAAAATATTACCGAGTGAGGCTCGTAACAAAATATTACCGAGTGAGGCTCGTAACAAAATATTACCGAGTGAGGCTCGTAACAAAATATTACCGAGTGAGGCTCGTAACAAAATATTACCGAGTGAGGCTCGTAACAAAATATTACCGAGTGAGGCTCGTAACAAAATATTAACGAGTGAGGCTCGTAACAAAATATTAACGAGTGAGGTCTCGTAACAAAAATATTAACAAAGAGTGGGCTCGTAACAAAATATTAACGAGTGAGGCTCGTAACAAAATATTAACGAGTGAGGCTCGTAACAAAATATTAAGAGTGAGGCTCGTAACAAAATATTAACGAGTGAGGCTCGTAACAAAATATTAACGAGTGAGGCTCGTAACAAAATATTAACGAGAGAGGCTCGTAACATAAAATAAGAGAGAAGTGGCTGTGAAGACTTACAGCGGACACGGGAGTAGACAGTCGAGTGATTTTCCCTTTGGTTGGAGTCTAGCATGTCACCTCTCTCCTGGTGGAAGAAGGGGAGGGGGTACAGCTGGAGCTAGATACTTACCCCACCTCAACGAGCAGACTACCACTACTAGCACTTATACAGACATTCACATTTCCATCACTCCTATCTATGGACTTTTTCCTCACACCCACTTGCTGACACCCACGACAGGATCGGATATAATTCCGCACCTCTCCTCTTATACCTGGCCAATAAAAAGGCTTCAATATCCTATAAAGGGTTTTAGTGACACCTAAATGTCCTCCTAAGGATGAATTGTGAGATATTTTCAGGACCTGAGGTATGAATTTGTTTGGTATTACCAGTCTTTCTGGTTTTAACTCTGCCCCTACCTACTTACCAGTAACCTGAGTAAATAGTAGGTCATTTTTAAAGACATATTTATCCAGGTAACTTATGTTGGATTCACCCACCGCAGCTTGAAGAGCAGATGCTAGAGAGGAGCCCCAGTGTTGTTGTTCTCGAAAGATCAGTCCCTCGGGAAAGAGAAACGTCTGGCAATCCTACGACCCCCAGAATAA
>WNWK01045151.1:0-14840 GCA_009830355.1 Cherax destructor
TAGACGATCCTTGAATCATCCGGGTAGTTTGTGAGGCTGCTTCTATAGTCAAGACCATAAGGAGAGTGAAGACCGGAGGTAAAGTCACAGGAAAAAAAAGAAGCGGACTAATTCCTCGGATCAAGGCAATCTCTGCCGTGACCTGGTCCCTCCCCCTCCAACCCTTGTACTGTAGTCTGTCTGGAGTTTTAGGAGTCTCTGGTCGCGGGTTCTAACCCCACCCGTGGTATGGTTTAAATTCTTGTATAAATATAACACCTTCGAATACTATAAAAGTTCGTCAAATACTTGTAGTTTTCTACTGGCAACACTCACCTGTCCTAAAATATTTGCTATGTTCCTTAAAATAATTTAAAGTTCCTGTGGACTTTACGTACAAATAATATATGTTGCTAAAAGTTATTCTAAAATTCTGTAACAAAAAATTAATGGATACTATTAAACTGAGCATCAGTGTTTAGCAAAGTTTGTTAATACTAATCTAATTTCACTATTAAAAAATAAGACGGGGATTTCGAGAGGAACGAAAGGACTCTATTTATAATTTATATAAAAAAAATATTAATGTTTAAAATATATTCTTAACTGCTAAAAATATTTATCCTTTACTTGTAAAAGCTTGTGCTTAACTTGTAAAAAAAATAAAAATTAATGAGTGGAAAACTTGTGTTCAGAAAATTCTCCAGTAAAGGGGGTATGTTTCACCCCTCTCAGCCCAACATCAGCCCTCTGAGGGACTAGTCCTCCCGAAAGGGACTAGTGGACTCTTCCTTCCTCGCACACAGCTTTATGTACCACAGCGTCACGAGGCGCCTTCCTCTCCTTGCTTGAGTTCCTGATCAACTACACAACGAGGTTAAACGAGAGTAATTACTATTTCTCCTTATCAGGAAAATTAAGGAAAACCTGTGCCGCACTTTATCTAGATAACAAGAAACAAGAAACCTACCCTCTTGTATTGAATACTGCTGCAATGTGTAGTAAGGAAGATATATAAGTTGTTTTGTGTGGAGGGTGAACTGGTTGGGGCTTGGGCAGGGCGACAAGCTAGACTGAACTCAGACACGTGAACACGTCACGAACCTCCCACTGAGAACAAAGAAAATACAGACTTTGTGAGGTAAACTCTGAAATACCGTCAATCTCCACTAGGAAAACTAGTGCTAAAAGTGAACACTAGTGTATCATCCGCGGTATAATCCCGATAAAGTGTAAAGTAAGTTTGTGTCGCGGTATACATTCAGGTGTTATGAACGTTTCGCGGTATACATTCAGGTGTTATGAACGTGTCGCGGTATACATTCAGGTGTTATGAACGTGTCGCGGTATACATTCAGGTGTTATGAACGTGTCGCGGTATACATTCAGGTGT
Source organism: Cherax destructor (assembly GCA_009830355.1). Taxonomy (NCBI): domain Eukaryota; kingdom Metazoa; phylum Arthropoda; class Malacostraca; order Decapoda; family Parastacidae; genus Cherax; species Cherax destructor. Next base: position 1,373 of record WNWK01045151.1, read on the forward strand.
TATGAACGTGTCGCGGTATACATTCAGGTGTTATGAACGTGTCGCGGTATACATTCAGGTGTTATGAACGTGTCATGGTATACATTCAGGTGTTATGAACGTGTCATGGTACACATTCAGGTGTTATGAACGTGTCGCGGTATACATTCAGGTGTTATGAACGTGTCGCGGTATACATTCAGGTGTTATGAACGTGTCATGGTATACATTCAGGTGTTATGAACGTGTCATGGTATACATTCAGGTGTTATGAACGTGTCGCGGTATACATTCAGGTGTTATGAACGTGTCGTGGTATACATTCAGGTGTTATGAACGTGTCATGGTATACATTCAGGTGTTATGAACGAAGGAAGAAGATATCACCCAATCGTGTAAAGACTGAGCGAAGTGATTCCCTATGGACGAGTGAGCACATAACTACGCATCTGTAGCAGCTTACTCAAGACATCGATACATAAGAACATAAGAAGGAACACTGCAACAAGCCTACTGACCCATGCGAGGTTAGTACAATTCACCCACCGACTTAAGCCAAGGTAGTCAAGTCACATTCACTTTAGGAAGGAGCACGGCATCTGACCTAGTAGCACAAGCTAGTCAGGTCCAACTCACACCCACCTACACCCACTCATGTATTTATCTAACCTATTTTTTAAAACTACACAACGTCTTAGCATCTATGACGGTACTCGAGAGTTTGTTCCACTCATCCACAACTCTATTACCAAACCAATGCTTTCCTATATCCTTCCTGAATCTGAATTTTTCCAACTTAAATCCATTGCTGCGAGTCCTGTCTAGACTAGATACCGGAATATACTTTCCTTAACACAAACTAGGGGAAATTGGGCCAGTTACAATACCCAGGTAAGTCCAGCCATACCCACACCTAATTACGTTAGTTACAGCTAATAGGTAGGGGAGAGATTTGACCATAATTAACAATAGATCCCGTGACACGTGGGTGATTCACCCAAAGCCCAGCATCACAACGCATTTCAGATTATGAAATGCTGAGATATACGCTCCTTTGGGACAAATTATATAACTCGCCTGTTAATCAACAGCCACTGTGGACACTGGGACGGCACCCCGAAGGGATGTCCAGGGGAAGGCTGCTGGACCTCGTGCTGTTAACAGACAAGTACCCATTGCTATGTTTGTTTCATTTAGGAAAGTGTACTTATCTAACCAGTTTCTCCACATGTAGCTTTAGTAACAGTATTATCATAACTGCCGAGGGTGTGTTCTTAACTGTGCGTTAACTGCTGAGTGTTTCTTAACTGTGCGTTAAATGCTGAGTGTTTCTTAACTGTGTGTTAACTGCTGAGTGTTTCTTAACTGTGTGTTAACTGCTGAGTGTTTCTTAACTGTGTGTTAACTGCTGAGTGTTTCTTAACTGCCGAGGGTGTGTTCTTAACTGCCGAAAGTGTGTTATTAACTGCCGAAAGTGTGTTCTTAACTGCCGAAAGTGTGTTCTTAACTGCCGAAAGTGTGTTCTTAACTGCCGAAAGTGTGTTCTTAACTGCCGAAAGTGTGTTCTTAACTGCCGAAAGTGTGTTCTTAACTGCCGAAAGTGTGTTCTTAACTGCCGAAAGTGTGTTCTTAACTGCCGAAAGTGTGTTCTTAACTGCCGAAAGTGTGTTCTTAACTGCCGAAAGTGTGTTCTTAACTGCCAAAGTGTGTTCTTAACTGCCGAAAGTGTGTTCTTAACTGCCGAAAGTGTGTTCTTAACTGCCGAAATGTGTTCTTAACTGCCGAAAGTGTGTTCTTAACTGCCGAAAGTGTGTTCTTAACTGCCGAAAGTGTGTTCTTAACTGCCGAAAGTGTGTCTTAACTGCCGAAAGTGTGTCCTTAACTGCGAAAGTGTGCCTTAACTGCCGAAAGTGTGTCCTTAACTGCCGAAAGTGTGTCCTTAACTGCCGAAAGTGTGTCCTTAACTGCCGAAAGTGTGTCCTTAACTGCCGAAAGTGTGTCCTTAACTGCCGAAAGTGTGTCCTTAACTGCCGAAAGTGTGTCCTTAACTGCCGAAGTGTGTTCCTTAACTGCCGAAAGTGTGTCCTTAACTGCCGAAAGTGTGTCCTTAACTGCCGAAAGTGTGTCCTTAACTGCCGAAAGTGTGTTCTTAACTGCCGAAAGTGTGTCCTTAACTGCCGAAAGTGTGTCCTTAACTGCCGAAAGTGTGTCCTTAACTGCCGAAAGTGTGTCCTTAACTGCCGAAAGTGTGTCTCTTAACTGCCGAAAGTGTGTCCTTAACTGCCGAAAGTGTGTCCTTAACTGCCGAAAGTGTGTCCTTAACTGCCGAAAGTGTGTCCTTAACTGCCGAAAGTGTGTCCTTAACTGCCAAGTGTTCACCCAAGTGTGTCCTTAACTGCCGAAAGTGTGTCCTTAACTGCCGAAAGTGTGTCCTTAACTGCCGAAAGTGTGTCCTTAACTGCCGAAAGTGTGTCCTTAACTGCCGAAAGTGTGTCCTTAACTGCCGAAAGTGTGTCCTTAACTGCCGAAAGTGTGTCCTTAACTGCCGAAAGTGTGTCCTTAACTGCCGAAAGTGTGTCCTTAACTGCCGAAAGTGTGTCCTTAACTGCCGAAAGTGTGTCCTTAACTGCCGAAAGTGTGTCCTTAACTGCCGAAAGTGTGTCCTTAACTGCCGAAAGTGTGTCCTTAACTGCCGAAAGTGTGTCCTTAACTGCCGAAAGTGTGTCCTTAACTGCCGAAAGTGTGTCCTTAACTGCCGAAAGTGTGTCCTTAACTGCCGAAAGTGTGTTCTTAACTGCCGAAAGTGTGTTCTTAACTGCCGAAAACATGTTAACTTATAAAAAACGCACTGAAAATTGCAACTATTAAAAGTACGTGTTTTAAGAAATAAAAAGTATATTCTAACTACAAAAAGTATATTCTTAACTATTAAAATTTATATTAAATATAAAAAATCATAATCTTATCATATTCATATTCTTAAATACTAAACAGTATATTCTTAAATATTAAAATAAAGTCTAAAAGTGTTCCTTCATTAACTATTAAGTTACTTCAATAAATTTTTAAGGGAAATTTTTAGTTTAGTTTTGTTAAAAATAATTTTAATAGAGAAATATGAAATAAGAGCAGGAGAGACCCCTTCCATATAACAGTGATAAGTTGACTGTTTAAGAAGCTTATTAGTTAAGTGTGGCTTGGTTATACTGTAATACTAAGATAACTACTGTAATACTAAGATAACTACTGTAATACTAAGATAAGTACTGTAATACTAAGATAACTACTGTAATACTAAGCTAACTACTGTAATACTAAGATAACTACTGTAATACTAAGATAAGCACTGTAATACTAAGATAAGTACTGTAATACTAAGTACTGTAATACTAAGATAAGTACTGTAATACTAAGAACTGTAATACTAAGATAAGTACTGTAATACTAAGATAAGTACTGTAATACTAAGATAAGTACTGTAATACTAAGTACTGTAATACTAAGATAAGTACTGTAATACTAAGATAAGTACTGTAATACTAAGATAAGTACTGTAATACTAAGTACTGTAATGCTAAGATAAGTACTGTAATACTAAGATAAGTACTGTAATACTAAGCACTGTAATACAAAGATAAGTACTGTAATACTAAGTACTGTAATACTAAGATAAGTACTGTAATACTAAGATAAGTACTGTAATACTAAGATAAGTACTGTAATACTAAGATAAGTACTGTAATACTAAGATAAGTACTGTAATACTAAGTACTGTAATACTAAGATAAGTACTGTAATACTAAGATAACTACTGTAATACTAAGATAAGTACTGTAATACTAAGATAAGTACTGTAATACTAAGTACTGTAATACTAAGATAAGTACTGTAATACTAAGATAAGTACTGTAATACTAAGCACTGTAATACAAAGATAAGTACTGTAATACTAAGTACTGTAATACTAAGATAAGTACTGTAATACTAAGATAATACTGTAATACTAAATAAGTACTGTAATACTAAGATAAGTACTGTAATACTAAGATAAGACTGTAATACTAAAACGAATACTAAGTACTGTAATACTAAGTACTGTAATACTAAGATAAGTACTGTAATACTAAGATAGCTGTAATACTAAGATAAGCTGTAATACTAAGATAAGCACTGTAATACTAAGTACTGTAATACTAAGATAAGTACTGTAATACTAAGATGAATACTAGTACTGAATACTAGATAAGCACTGTAATACTAAGATAAGTACTGTAATACTAAAAACACTGTATACTAAGAAAACTGTAAGATAAGTACTGTAATACTAAGATAAGTACTGTAATACTAAGATAAGACTTAATACATAAGTACTGTAATACTAAGATAAGTACTGTAATACTAAGATAAGTATAATACTAAGATAAGACTGTAATACTAAGATAATACTGTAATACTAAGATAAGACTTATACTAAGTAATACTAAGTACTGTAATACTAAGATAAGACTGTAATACTAAGTAAGTACTGTAATACTAAGATAAGTACTGTAATACTAAGATAAGTACTGTAATACTAAGTACTGTAATACTAAGTAAGTACTGTAATACTAAGATAAGACTGTAATACTAAGATAATCTGTAATACTAAGACAATACTAAGTACTGATATAAACTAAGTACTGTAATACTAAGTACTGTAATACTAAGTACTGTAATACTAAGTAACTGTAATACTAAGATAAGTACTGTAATACTAAGATAACATCTGTAATACTAAGTAATCTGTAATACTTCACTGAATACTGTCACTGTAATACTAAGTAATACTAAATTATAGTAATTAAATTTGTATACAAAAGCACTGTAATCTAAGATAAACTGATCTAAGACTGAATACTAAATAAGTACTGTAATACTAAGATAAACTTAATGCATGTAATATGTAATACTAAGATAAGACTTAATACTAAGATTACATTAAGAAAGTGACTAATAAGCACTGTAATACTAAGATTCTGTAATACTAAGTAAGTCTGTAATTACTAAATGATAAAAGTATTAATAACGCTGTAATATAAGAAGCACTGTGCAAGAAATGAGTAATCTAAGTATTAATCTTTACTAGAGTCACTTACTAAGATAAGACTGTAATACTAAGATAAAAGTACTGTAATACTAAGATAAGACTTAATACTAAGATAAGTACTGTAATACTAAGATAAGTACTGTAATACTAAGATAAGACTGTAATACTAAGATAAGCTTATCTAATACTAATAAGCACTGTAATACTAAGATAAGACTGTAATACTAAGTAACACTGTAATACTAAGATAAGTACTGTAATACTAAGTACTGTAATACTAAGTAAGTACTGTAATACTAAGATAAGTACTGTAATACTAAGATAAGTATGTAATACTAAGCTGTAATACTAAGATAAAGTACTGTAATACTAAGATAAGTACTGTTTAATACTAAGTAAGTACTGTAATACTAAGATAAGTACTGTAATACTAAGATAATGACTAATAAAACTAAGATAAGACCTGTAATACTAAGATAAGCACTGTATACTAAGTAATACTGTAATACTAAGTACTGTAATACTAAGTACTGTAATACTAAGATAAGTACTGTAATACTAAGATAAGTACTGTAATACTAAGAATATTAGCTGTAATACAGATAAGTACTGTAATACTAAGTACTGTAATACTAAGATAGCTGTAATACTAAGTACTGTAATACTAAGATAAGTACTGTAATACTAAGATAAGTACTGTAATACTAAGATAAGCACTGTAATACTAAGATAAGTACTGTAATACTAAGTACTGTAATACTAAGATAAGCACTGTAATACTAAGTACTGTAATACTAAGATAAGCACTGTAATACTAAGTACTGTAATACTAAGATAAGTACTGTAATACTAAGATAAGTACTGTAATACTAAGTAAGATTGTAATACTAAGTACTGTAATACTAAGATAAGTACTGTAATACTAAGATAATTGTAATACTAGATAAGTCTGTAATACTAAGATAAGACTGAATACTAAGATTTAAGCACTGAATACTAAGATAAGCACTAATACTAAGATAAGTACTGAATACTAAGATAGATGTAATACTAAGATAAGTACGTAATACTAAGCACTGTATACTAGATAAGACTGTAATACTAAGTCACTGTAATACTAAGATAAGATGTAATACTAAGTACAATACTAAGATAAGACTTAATATGAAGTACTGTTACAATAGACTGTAATATAAGTACTGTAATACTAAGATAAGTACTGTAATACTAAGATAAGACTGTAATACTAGATAAGCACTGTAATACTAAGATAACACTGAATACTAAGATAAGCACGAATACTAGATAACCTGTAATACTAAGATAAGTACTGTAATACTAAAAGACTGTAATACTAAGATAATACTGTAATACTGTAATACTAAGATATACTGTAATACTAAGACTGTAATACTAAGATAAGTACTGTAATACTAGTAAGTACTGTAATACTAAGATAAGACTGTAATACTAAGATAAGTACTGTAATACTAAGATAAGTACTGTAATACTAAGATAAGTACAATACTAAGATAAGACTGTAATACTGATAAGCACTGTAATACTAAGTACTGTATAAGTACTGTAAATAAGCACTGTAATACTAAGTAAGCACTGTAATACTAAGATAAGCACTAATATATCTGTAATACTAAGATAAGTACTGTAATACTAAGATAAGTACTGTAATACTAAGATAAGTACTGAATACAATAAGACTGAATACTAAGATAAGTACTGTAATACTAAGATAAGTACTGTAATACTAAGATACACTGAATACTAAGATAAGCACTGTAATACTAAGATAAGTACTGTAATACTAAGATAAGTACTGTAATACTAAGATAAGTACTGTAATACTAAGATTAAAGTACTGTAATACTAAGATAAGTACATTAGTAATGTATACTAAGATGTAATACTAAAGCTTAATACTAAGATAAGCACTGTAATACTAAGATAAAAATACTGTAATACTAAAGATAAGTACTGTAATACTAAGATAAGACTGTAATACTAAGATAGACTGAATCTAAGTAACTGTAATACTAAGTAGCATGTAATACTAAGTACTGTAATACTAAGATATACTGTAATACTAAGTACTGTAATACTAAGTACTGTAATACTAAGTACTGTAATACTAAGTACTGTAATACTAAGGACTGTAATACTAAGTACTGTAATACTAAGTACTGTAATAAAGAAGACATTCAACTGTTTTTTTATATAAATATTTAACAACATTGACTTATAGAATTGGTGATCCCTGGTTCCATCTCTCACCTTAGAACACTTGTCTTCGCTCGGAACCAAACCTATAGTGCTTTAAATATCAGTAAATTATCAGTAATTATATAAAATATTTGTATAAGGCCAATATTTGCTTTGCTTATTAGTAAACGATCAGCAATTACATAAATTATTATAAAGCGTCTTGGAATTCTGGCTTAAATTCTGCATACAAAAGCTTTAATGCAGTGTAAATTCAATGAAGGGCACGTTCAATGAAGGGCACGTTCAATGGAGGGCACGTTCAATGGAGGGCACGTTCAATGGAGGGCACGTTCAATGGAGGGCACGTTCAATGGAGGGCACGTTCAATGGAAGGCACGTTCAATGTTCCTACCCCTAATTTTAACATCTTTAGGACAGTGGATACGAAACGTTATTTCAAAATTCGCTCTTATTAAGAAGCACATAGTGGCAAGACAGTGATGGAGTGAATGATGGTGAAAGTTTTTCTTTTTCGGGTCACCCTACCTTGGTGGTAAACGGCCGATGTGTTAATAAAAAAAAAGAACATACCAGCAGCCAAACCACCAATGAACGCTAACATAAGATCAGGAATTACATAGCACAGTTACCTCCTTCATGACCTGTCATTACACTCCTCACTATGACCCGTCTTCCCACCCCCTGACCTAACACAGTATGCTCACCTGCATAATGCAACCTTCCTATAAATACATGTTCTCCTTTCATTTGTGTATCTGCTGAAGAGGACCCCAGAAAGGGGTCGAAATATACAGACCAATTTATTTTTCCTAGTTTCTGAGTTCAAGGCCTTTGGCAGTATGATTGCAAAAGCTTCTTCAGGATCAATGCAATGAGGAAAGTGTAATGGAGGAAAACCCAGGCATTAGTATCCAGAGACAATCCAGCCAGGAAAGACAAAAGCCAGCAGCTCTCTCTCGATAGCTGGTTATCGCTCGACAAGCACCGCTCTCTCCACCTGCTCCTGGTCAGGGGAGCATGGCTCTCTCCACCTGCTCCTGGTCAGGGGAGCATGGCTCTCTCCACCTGCTCCTGGTCAGGGGAGCATGGCTCTCTCCACCTGCTCCTGGTCAGGGGAGCATGGCTCTCTCCATCTGATCCTGGTCAGGGGAGCATGGCTCTCTCCATCTGATCCTGGTCAGGGGAGCATGGCTCTCTCCACCTGATCCTGGTCAGGGGAGCATGGCTCTCTCCATCTGATCCTGGTCCTGGAGAATTCGTCTCGTCTCTGTTCGTTACTTAGACTGTTTTTGGTAGAGTATGATTTCGTTGGTGAGTCGAAACATACATCTTGTAACTCTGTGTAACTCTGTGTAACTCTGTGTAACTCTGTTCACAGAGCAATGTTCAGACTTAGTGATTTTTTATGTTTTGCTGAGGTTGTGTCGTACCGGCACTCTATGTCAACCCAGGTCCCAAGCTAAAGCTTCTGACCTATTTTGTGTGGGATCTACGTACCGTCGTAGTCGGGGATTCGGTTATGCTCAACTTAGATTCAGTATTTAGGGAGTTTTATGACTTTCATGGAGGATCTGCTGATGGTCCTCAGTTAGGGTCGTTATTTTGTCTCCATGTTTCTTCACTGACACTGTCCTGTTCACTGCTGCTTCGTACGTTATTGGTGTTTGGTGAATGATTCATCATATTGTTCAAGCAAGCTGTTTTGATTGCCTTGTTGGTCAAGAGGATAGATTTGAGGACGTTTAGTCAGTCACTGTTTAAGTCTAAGTCGTGTTTAGTTTTACTGAGACATAAGGAACAACTTTCAGCACACACATTCTGACACACGCTGGTATATGCTAGTAGTATTTTTATACTTGATGATAACGTACCAGACGGCACTTGCGAGTCATACTGATATGAAATGTGCCCTAGGCAATATACTACTATATGTACAATTTAACTTTGCACTACAAGAGATGTGTAGGAGCTTATAGCCTAAATTATATCAAATTCATTCACTTTGATTTCGTCCACCTAAACAACTTTGTCAGTAAACATCTCAATTTTTATTTCGTTAGTATATATCAGTTGCAATCCTGAAGCACTATTAAAATTTATCAATGTTAAAGGATAACCAGACCAGAATACTTTTTGACAAACTGTTACAAAACCAGAAACAGGTTAGATGCTAGAGGGGGATCAATAAGTTGACCTTCTAGTATTCTCAAGAGATCTCTATACTTTATAGATATCGCATTTTTGTAACTGTCTTCATTTAACTACTACTTTTCACTGTTAGTGAAGACTCTGACTGACAGATCTAGAGGACTCACTGTTAGCGAAGACTCTGACTGACAGATCTAGAGGACTCACTGTTAGCGAAGACTCTGACTGACAGATCTAGAGGACTCACTGTTAGCGAACACTCTGGCTGACAGATCTAGAGGACTCACTGTTAGCGAAGACTCTGGCTGACAGATCTAGAGGACTCACTGCTAGCAAAGTCTCTGGCTGACAGATCTAGAGGACTCACTGTTAGCGAAGACTCTGGCTGACATATCTAGAGGACTCACTGTTAGCGAAGACTCTGGCTGACAGATCTAGAGGACTCACTGTTAGCGAAGACTCTGGCTGACAGATCTAGAGGACTCACTGCTAGCAAAGACTCTGGCTGACAGATCTAGAGGACTCACTGTTAGCGAAGACTCTGGCTGACAGATCTAGAGGACTCACTGTTAGCGAAGACTCTGGCTGACAGATCTAGAGGACTCACTGCTAGCAAAGACTCTGGCTGACAGATCTAGAGGACTCACTGTTAGCGAACACTCTGGCTGACAGATCTAGAGGACTCACTGTTAGCGAAGACACTGGCTGCCACACATCAAAAAGACTCACTGTTAGCGAAGACTCTGGCTGACAGATCTAGAGGACTCACTGCTAGCAAAGACTCTGGCTGACAGATCTAGAGGACTCACTGTTAGCGAAGACTGGCTGACAGATCTAGAGGACTCACTGTTAGCGAAGACTCTGGCTGACAGATCTAGAGGACTCACTGCTAGCAAAGACTCTGGCTGACAGATCTAGAGGACTCACTGTTAACGAAGACTCTGGCTGACAGATCTAGAGGACTCACTGTTAGCGAAGACTCTGGCTGCCACACATCAAAAAGACTCACTGTTAGCGAAGACTCTGGCTGCCACACATCAAAAAGACTCACTGTTAGCGAAGACTCTGGCTGCCACACATCAAAAAGACTCACTGTTAGCGAAGACTCTGGGTGAGATGGGCGGAAGGCAAGGTATGGCTCCGCTGGGCACCAGGATAGAATTAACAATAATTGCTTGAAGCCGGAGGAAGACAAGACACAGCTGGAAGGTCACTATCTTGGGCGTGTAGTGGAACTCTTGTAGCTGCTGAAGAGAAGCCTTGAAGCCCACGATAAAGGCCCACAAGCCGAAGGCGAAGGAGAGGGTGGAGAAAATGTAGATGTAGATATATGCGTTGCTGGGTCGCATGTCCAGCTGGGTGTACCTGGGGGAGGTGAAGACAACTTAGAGTGTGGGAGGACCTGCAGGTAAGTCCGTGGCTATATCCCACTGACCAGGTGGTGTTTAAACTCCTCTACATGAATATACAGATTTTAATGTTCATATCTTTGGTTGATCGATAGCAGACGATCCTTTTTTTTCTCCCTTCCACCTTTCAAATAAATTAATCCTATTTTTTTACACAATGTTTTACATGGTTAAGTTTAGGGTTCCTGATTTTATTTACAAGCTAAGTCTGTTACCTACATCAGCTCATTTGAAGCTATCTTTAATACTCACCATCCCTCCAGCCACAGAGTGATCTGGATGATGGAGATGACCAGCTGCACCCACGGATGCTGTATCACCAAGACCTTGACGAAGCGGATTTGTCGCCTGTGGGGAAGACACGAAGAGTTGACAACGTAATCTGTGTTTTATACTATTTTGTGTGTGTGTGTGTGTGTGCGCGTGCGTGCGTGCGCGCGCAGGAGCCTTTTTTTTGTTTTTACAAAATTCTATATTTCGCCGGTGAAAGAATATGAACTAATGATTGCAGGTTAACAGGTCTATCGTCATTTTCTTAAAATTAGCCAACTTCAACTTTTATTCAACTTTACTGCCGTTAATTTCCCTTCCAACGGGTGTCTTGGTGCTGAGGTGCTCTGTCTTGGTGCTGAGGTGCTCTGTCTTGGTGCTGAGGTGCTCTGTCTTGGTGCTGAGGTGCTCTGTCTTGGTGCTGAGGTGCTCTGTCTTGGTGCTGAGGTGCTCTGTCTTGGTGCTGAGGTGCTGTCTTGGTGCTGAGGTGCTCTGTCTTGGTGCTGAGGTGCTCTGTCTTGGTGCTGAGGTGCTCTGTCTTGGTGCTGAGGTGCTCTGTCTTGGTGCCGAGGTGCTCTGTCTTGGTGCTGAGGTGCTCTGTCTTGGTGCTGAGGTGCTCTGTCTTGGTGCTGAGGTGCTCTGTCTTGGTGCCGAGGTGCTCTTGATTCAAAGAATTCGACCTGTCATCTTTTTCACTGAATCAAATTTAATTACCTGCTATTCCCTCAGCACTGTGTGAACCTTATGTTTTTTAGACTTCCCTACGAATATAACCGTAACGACAACCATAATAATAAAACCAAAATGAAGAATTAGACATGCGCAACATCTTGTTATCTATTTGTAGACGTTTCGCCATCCAGTGGCTTTATCAATACAAATTCAAGGACATCATGGGAAGACTGTCTAATTCTTCATATTGTTCGTAATGTATACCATTCATAACAACCATAACAATAATGCTGCTGTTAGTGTATTGGTCAACACATACTTGCTAACTGGTGACTTGGGACAGATACAGCAGGGCCAACAGCAGCACGGAGGACCCTTCCAGGGTAGCACCGCTCCCTTCATCTTGGCCACGAAGCGAGATTCTCCCCCGAAGTAAGTAAGAGTAAGATCGAGGAACTGCCACATGCAGAGGGCGAACCACAGTTGCGCAGCCAAGTCCAGGAATATGTTAGCTTTCTGGAAGAGTAACCCCAAGTAGCTACACAAACCCAGAACCTGAAAATTTAATAATAATTAGAATTATTCATGAGAAAGAGCTAAACAATTGTAAACAAATCAGGGAACGAGTGGGGTTTGAACCCATGGCGAGTGAGTCCTAAAACTTACAGGCCAGTGTGTTAACCACTAGACCAGCTGGCTCTAAGAAGATTCATCCAACTAGGTATATTTCTATACACCATAGGGAGGTTAGAATGGGCCACCACTGTGGCTAAAATGCAAGCTTTTACAGACGAATCCCACACCAGAGTGGCTGTGGCGAACTCTAGCTCAAGTCCCTTGTCATGCAAAGAATGGGAGAATCAGTTTTGATTCAAGGGATAGAATAGGTTCAGTTCATTGAATCAAGGGTCTTTCACCTCCATCAATAATTCTTCTCTTTGAAGAGAATTCTAAGAATAAATTTAGTCTTCTGGAGACGTTTCCACCTGTTCTTGAATATAAGACTGCCAAGGCAGCTGGTACATCCAGGAGCCACCTGGCTATGAAACAACACCCTTCAATGGGGTGCTGAGAAAGAGCTTTTGATCCAGGAAATTGGAGCTTTCTCCTCCATCTTAATATATGACGAAACCATTTTGTAAGAAATTGGCAATATTCGTATTTAAGATCTCTCACATCACGATGCATTACCTTACCGAAGAGAACAATTTTTTTTTTTTTTTATTTTATTTAAAAAACATAGGAATGTACAAATATAATGAAAATGAACATTATTACAAAGATACAATAGTACATTATTTACAATTACAATAGACATTACCACTCCTTCACACTTCACTCGTCATACCAAATGCTCAAAAACATACATTATGCAACATATTAAATTTATTTATTCAAACCCCCCCCCCTTAGTACAGGACAGTAAGCAACTATAACTTAATACAGGTCATTATATAACTTTAACTTAAAACTTATTACCCCCTACCCGCACCCTGTATAGTCTCCCTGCTGTATAACCCCTGTGGTTTAGCGCTTCTATTTGATTATAATAATATTGTATAGTCTCCCAATAAACAGGATACTTGTACTGATAGCACTCCTAGTACTGTAAACTCCCTATATACATTGGATACAATGAACACAAATATAATCCAACGCCAAA
>WNWK01045152.1:0-14840 GCA_009830355.1 Cherax destructor
AAAGGAAGGGAAAAACAGACTGCCTGCACATGTCAAAGGCAGTCATGCATGAGCCAGTTCAAAAGAGAACCAAAAGTACCTAATGAATGTAGGACAGAAAGGGAGGAGAATGATTTTTATTTTTTAGTTAACCACATGTATATGTAAATAACTCTTTTACCTTATTCCTAGTATACATATATCCTTTATAATATAATGACATATATATCCTACAATGTAAAATTAAGTATAAAAAGGACCCCAATGGAAATAAGTCACTCTGTCTGACTTTTTTGGGTTATCCTAGGTTCTCTACACATATGCTGCTATGTATGATAATGTATGTAAATGTATTTGTGTATACCTGAATAAACTTACTTACTTAATAATAAATTACAATGCTTCAAGGGAACTTTTATTATTATTATTATTATTATTATTATTATTATTATTATTATGCACTATCATTATTATTATTATTATTATTCACTATCATTATTATTATTTTTATGCACTATCATTATTATTATTATTTGAGTACAATTTCAGTACCTAATAGTATTAGTGTCAGAACACAGATTGGCTATGAAATCACAAGAACTACAGTAGACCCTCATTTAGCACGACTTTATGGTGCGCGTTTTGGGTATTACGATTGAAGAATTGCGGCACATTTTTATCTAAACGACGTAAACCTTATATTACGATTCGCTGGAGGGGAAAAATTTTGAGCCAGCGGTCGCCTGCAGTAGGTTAAACCATTGAGTCAGTGGGGGTCCTACTAAGGGTGGCATGAGCCACAACAAGTGTTTAATGCTGACGAGACAAGTGTTTCTGGAAGAAAATGCCAACATGAACTATATCAGTCAGCAAGAGAAAAGTGCACTAGGCTTCAAGACAGCAAAGGATCGCTTCACCTTGCTCCTTTTGGGTAATGCATCAGGTGATTTCAAGTGTAAGCCCATGGTTATTTACCGCTGTAAGAATCCTCATGCTTTGAGGAAAAGGGAATTTGTTTTTCCTTCCCACAAACTGTAAGTTATTCAGGTATACAGAGATAGTTACATTGATTATCATACATAGCAGCATATGACACAACATATGTCTTCTCTCACCCAAATCCAGTCGTACTAGCCAACACAGTTAATGCCGAATTACAGAAAATATCAACATGGATGATGACAAATAAGCTTACTCTCAATACGGACAAGACCTACTACATTCAGTTTGGAAACAAAGCTACAAATGTTCCACTTAACATAACGCTAAATGGTTCACCCATCACAAGGCTCACAGAGGGAAAATTCCTAGGAATCCACCTTGACAGTAGTCTTAAATTCCAAACACACATACAACAAATTTCCAAGAAAATCTCAAGGACAGTAGGTATATTATCTAAGATACGCTATTATGTGCCTCAACCAGCTCTCATTGCACTATATCATTCTCTTATCTACCCTTATCTCACCTATGGAATCTGTGCATGGGGCTCAACAACATTAAATCACCTTAGACCACTCATAACCCAGCAAAAGGCTGCAGTCAGGATGATAACAAATTCCCACTCTAGACAGCATACTCCACCTATATTCAGAACCTTAAAACTACTCACCATAAAAATATTCATACCTATTCATGTCCTTCTACATACATAAAACTCTACATGCTAATATTAACCCTGCGCTCAGAATTCTCCTCAACAACTTTAATAGGTCCCACGAACATGACACAAGACACAGATCACTATTTGACATACCCGAGTCCATACTAACCAATGTAAAAATTCTATGCACAAAAAGGGCCCCAAAATCTGGAATTCATTACCAGTAAATATCAAGTTAACCTTGTCGGAAAATCAATTCAAGACTCTTCTCAAAAATCACCTACCACCCTATACTAAATACTCATACTGTAACAAACTTCCAAACCCAATATTATTTTACTTAAGAAGATCTCAATTTGATATGTTCATCCTCCTTAACACTTGTTGCAATCTCATATCATCATATTGTCATTTAAAATCTTATAGTATCATCATTTTCTTAATATGAAATAAAATATATACCTAGATGAAACTCTAAAACTATTTCTAGTATTGTTATTATACTAGTATAGCATCAACATACTGTAATTTGAAATAAATTCTACAACTAGATTAAACTCAACCAATTTCTCTTCTATTGTCTTTAAATAGTATGTATAACCATTTAATAATTTAAATAATACAGAACTAGAATAAACTCAATCAATTTCTTTAGCATTAAGTACTTAGTGAATAAGCTCCCAGAATAAACTGCCCCTAATGCCATGGCATGCCAGTGGCTCTCCTTGCATTACAGTTTTATAATTGTTTTATATTTGTAACTACCAATAACATTGTACACTTGTAACATGCATTGAAATAAAAATTATTATTATTATTATTATTATTATGTGTAGAGAACCTAGGATAACCCAAAGTGTTATCCTAGAGAACCTAGGATAACCCAAAGTGTTATCCTAGAGAACCTAGGATAACCCAAAGTGTTATCCTAGAGAACCTAGGATAACCCAAAGTTTGGGTTATCCTGGTTCTCTACACATATGCTGCTATGTATGATAATCTTTGTAACTGTATCTGTGTATACCTGAATAAACTTACTTACAGTTTGCAGGAAGAAAAAACAACCATTCCCTCAAGCGGCCAGTGCTAATGTTGTGGAACAGCTGGGGAGAGCACCTGCCTTCCCATGCTACCCCTCCCCCAACAACACCCCACCATCCCAGCATTCGTATTCCATACGCGTCAAGCCAGCTGTTTGTCAAGAATAAGAGTGAATTGTGTTTTGATCTTTAAATTACTATATCTTGTATCTGCCAAGCAATCATGTCACCCAGTAGGCATACCAGTGTTGCTCAAAGTGGCAAGAAAATGTTTAAGCATTTATTAAGTCTTAGAATTAACAAAGAAAAAGATATTAGACAAGACATAACCTGTGGCTGTAATGAAGTGTCACTTTGTACACATAAAAAGATGTAAACATAAGTTTGTGTGACTAACTTACTGACTGACTTGACTGACTGACTGACTGAATGACTTGACTGACTGACTGACTGAATGACTTGACTGACTGACTGAATGACTTGATTGACTGACTTACTGAATGACTTGACTGAATGACTTACTGAATGACTTGACTGACTGACTTACTGAATGACTTGACTGACTGACTTACTGAATGACTTGACTGACTGACTTACTGAATGACTTGACTGACTGACTTACTGAATGACTTGACTGACTGACTTACTGAATGACTTGACTTACTGAATGTCTTGACTGACTTCGAATGACTTGACTTACCTGAATGTCTGACTGACTTACTGAATGTCTTGACTGACTTACTGAATGTCTTGACTGACTTACTGAATGTCTTGACTGACTTACTGAATGTCTTGACTGACTTACTGAATGTCTTGACTGACTTACTGAATGTCTTGACTGACTTACTGAATGTCTTGACTGACTTACTGAATGTCTTGACTGACTTACTGAATGTCTTGACTGACTTACTGAATGTCTTGACTGACTTACTGAATGTCTTGACTGACTTACTGAATGTCTTGACTGACTTACTGAATGTCTTGACTGACTTACGAATGTCTTGACTTACTGAATGTCTTGACTGACTTACTGAATGACTTGACTGCATTGAATGACAACGACTTACTTAAATGACTTACTGACTTACTGAATGACTTGACTGGACTTACTGAATGACTTGACTGACTGACTTACTGAATGATACTGAATGACTTAACTGACTTACTGAATGGACTGACTGACTGAATGACTTGACTGACTGACTGACTGAATGACTTGACTGACGGACTGACTGAATGACTTATTGACTGACTTACTGAATGACTTGACTGAATGACTTGGACTTACTGAATGACTTGACTGACTGACTTACTGAATGACTTGACGCTGACTTACAAAATGACTTGACTGAATACACTGAATGACTTGACTGGACGACTTACTGAAGACTTAAATGACTGACTTACTGAATGACTTGACTGAATGACTTGACTTACTGAATGAATTGACTGACTGACATACTGAATGACTTGACTGACTGACTTACTGAATGTCTTGACTGACTTACTGAATGTCTTGACTGACTTACTGAATGTCTTGACTGACTTACTGAATGTCTTGACTGACTTACTGAATGTCTTGACTGACTTACTGAATGTCTTGACTGACTCTGAATGTCTTGACTGACTTACTGAATGTCTTGACTGACTTACTGAATGTCTTGACTGACTTACTGAATGCTTGACTGACTTACTGAATGACTTGACTGACTTACTGAATGACTTGATTTGACTGACTTACTGAATGACGGCTGACTGACTTACTGAATGACTTGACTGACGACTTATTTGAATGACTTGACTGACGTTACTGGAATGACTGACTGACGGCTGACTGAGCTGATTGGCTGACTTACTGAACGCTGACTGAATGACTTGACTGCAACCCTGCTGAATGACTTGACTGACTTGCTGACTGACTTACTGAATGACTTGACTGAATGACTTACTGAATGACTTGACTGAATGACTTACTGAATGACTTGACGACTGACTTACTGAATGACTTGACTGACTGACTTACTGAATGACTTGACTGACTGACTTACTGAATGACTTGACTGACTGACTTACTGAATGACTTGACTGACTGACTTACTGAATGACTTGACTTACTGAATGTCTTGACTGACTTACTGAATGTCTTGACTGGACTTACTGAATGTCTTGACTGACTTACTGAATGTCTTGACTGACTTACTGAATGTCTTGACTGACTTACTGAATGTCTTGACTGACTTACTGAATGTCTTGACTGACATGAATGTCTTGACTGACTTCACTGAATGTCTTGACTGACTTACTGAAATGTCTTGACTGACTTACTGAATGACTTGACTGACTTAATGAATGACTTGACTGACTTACTGAATGACTTGACCGACTGACTTACTGAATGACTTGACTGACTGACTTACTGAATGATACTGAATGACTTAACTGACTTACTGAATGGACTGACTTACTTAATGACTTTATTAAAGTTAGAGACACTCAGTACACCCATCGACTTCAGTTCCAGAATCTCTACTATCCACCTCAGCCCAGTAGGGCCACAGCATACCTCTCCACTCTCTTCACAATCATCCACAAACATCAGCACCCACAATTTAAGGTAAATACTATTATTTCTGTTACTTTGTAGTCTTAAGCAGTAAAAAACAACATAATACATCACTAATGAACTACAATTACATATTCTCTTTTATATTGTAAGATCTGTTGGTCTAAAAAACTTGTTTGGCTTTTTTGGACTCTCAGGAACGTAACCCTATTTTTCCCATAAGTTCTTTTAATTATCTAACACGATTTTTAGCTAACACGACGTTTTCAGGAACGTAACTACCGTGCTAAATGAGGGCCCTACTGTACTATAAATTGTGATTAAGAACATAAAAATTATATAAAATAAAAAAAGTAAAAAAAAAAGTATAGAGCGATTCTGCAAGCGGAAGGACTCCTGTTTGCTGTGAGGTGAGCATCCAGTGCCAACTTCTCCGCCTCGCACTGCGAGGCACTTATATACGTTTGGACCGTTTAAGGGTTAAAAAAGGAAGTTTTGTGAGGCATTTCCCGAACCCTCTGATAACCTACCCATTCGGTTTAGCTGGTTGCGTTTCTGTTTTGACTGGGAAACCCTGGGTGGCCTAGTTTTTACATGTGATTTGTGTAACTTTTCCTTTTGCTCTTAGATGAGGCCCAGGGCCCCAGGAGCTCCAACTTTCTGTGTAACAGCAAGCATAATACAGTGGTCCCTGGTTTTTGGTATCTCCCCAAAATCTAATGTAAGTGTATTTTGTAATGCTTGCCCAAATGTATTTTGGGGTCTGAAAAGACTAACTTTCGTGACATTATTTCTTAAGGAAGTAAATTCGTTCGGTAATGGCACTTGAGCAGCATTCTGGGCAATTTTGGCGAAACAAGGGACCACTATAAGAAATCGAATTTACTGATTTCAACTACCCAATAAGGTGGTGAAATTGGCAATTTAAAATTTACACAAATTTCAAAAGATGCCCAAATTTTAAAATAGGGTCCCGAATAAATGAGACAGACTTTTGGCACTCAAATAACTTTTTATTTGTTCATTAGTCACTTTTCCAGGCCCCTCTTACATTACTTTTGCTTTCCTTTTTGAATTTTTTATTAAAAAAAATAGAAGATTTACTTTTTGTATTCAATTTCATCATTGTAGAAATGGAAAAAATAATATCATGTTTTTGTGCAAGAATATTAGACTACCCAGTTGATTTTATTGGACGAGGGCGTGATTTGTTTACTTGAACATCAAAAAAATAAAATTTTTTTGCTTTTTTGGCGCCAGTTTCAAGGAAAATAAACCCGGGGGAAGGGCCCCTTTTCCTGTTAGCGGCCTTTTTGGGGTTGGCCCCGGGGGGTTTTAGGGCCCCCGGTTGGGGGCCCGTTTTTGGGCGGCCGATTCCGGGCCCGAGGGGGTTTAGCGGCCTTTTTTCCCCAGCGGCCGTTTTGGGGCCAACCCCCCGGCGGGGGCAGTTTTGCGTCAGTTTGTTTGTGTTCGGAGGGGGGAAATTTCCTCAGTAAAAAAACATTTCCCTTTTTTCCATTTTTTTTTGCCAGAAAGGGGGAAATAAGTAACCATGGGCTCCCAAGAACGTTCCTAAAAGTTCCTGTGGCAAAGGGGTGAGAAACACCATGGAATTTAAGAGAGAAGTGATTAAAAAAATTGAGGGGGGTTTTCAGTTTTGGAACCCCCCGGATTTTTGGGGAAAAAAAAACCCAACAATTAAAAACCATCCTGTCAAAGAAAGAACAAAAAAAAGGAGGCTGATGTTGCCAAAGGAGTAAAATGCTTAAAAAAAAAAGGGCACCAATAAGGGGAAAAAATGGAAAATTATTATTATTGGGGGTTAAAAAAACAAATAATGAGAGCCCAGTGTGGGGGGTCTGTTATTTGTGAAAAGGGAAAAAGGGGCATGGGTCTTGTGAAAAAAAATCCGGGGAAAAAGTGCTGCTGGTAGTGAATTTGGGGGCCCGCAAAGGCGGGTTTTTTAAATTTAAGAAGCGCAGTGGCATACACAATGTTGTGGCATGGGGGGGGGTGCAAGTTCAACTGGGTGGGTATCCGGGGGTTGGGGGCTGGGGGGGGGGATCCTGGGTTTTGTGTACTTTTGGGGGGAAAACCCGGGTATTAGTTGACTCAGGGGGAATCCTGGGTGTTAGTGGACTTGTGTAGGTGGCATCCTGAGTTTTTTGGGGTTGGGGGGGGCATCCTGGGTGATAGTGGACTGATGTGGGTGGATCCTCCTTTTTCCCAAAGCCAGCATTATCTTCAATAAAGGTATGTAATACGGTTTAAATTTAAAAAATTTTTTTTGTGAAATTTTTGTCTGGAACGGATTAATTTTATTTACATTAATTCTTATGGGGAATATTAATTGGGTTTAAAAGGGCCCCTTTTTTTTAAAAAAGGGCCCGCTCCTGGAACGGATTAGGGGGCCCCCAAATGAGGGTCCACTGTACTTGTCATCGTAAAACCAATCAAAATCATCATTTTTCTGTAATTTTCTTCCATTCTATCGAATGAGACCAAAAAAAACCCGAATAACACCACAAATACCATTGAAAATACCCCCAAATTTTCCCCTTTTTTTAAACCCCAAAAAAAAAAAGGGGGGGTTTTTTTTTTCAATCCCCGGCCCCTTTAGGTTTTTTTTTTTTTTTACTGCGCAACTGACCACCCCCGACCCATTCTTGCATTTTGTAGGCCTCCCAAAAATTTTTTTTCCCAAGAGGAAGGCACAAAAAAATTTTGGCGTACAAGTACATGACCAAACCCCGGCTGCACTGACGAAAATTTGTAGGGGGCCGCCCCCCAAAAGGGGTTTAAAAGTTGTTTATCCCCATGCACAGATTCCATATGTGAAAGGGGGAAATGAGCGAGTAATAGGGGAAAAGGGGAGCTGATTGGGCACATAGTGGTATCTTAGATAATATCCCCTTTCTGTCTTGGAGATTTTCTTGGAAATTTGTTGTATATGTGTTGGAATTTCTCCATGGTGTGAAGGGCTAAAAATGCCGGGGGGAAAGGGGTAGAAACCCCCCTTTTCCTGTATATATTACTAAATGAAAAAAGGGGAAATTTTTTTTTTTTTGGGCCCCCCCCGCTTGGGGGGAACGGCCCGTGTTAAAAAAAGAAGAAGTTTTTGGGGAATTTTGGGACCTGTAAAAATGGTTTCCCTTTTTTGGGAATTTTTTTTTGAGTCTTGTGATGGGTGAACCGGGGAGTGTTTATGTTAAGTGGAACATTTGTAACTCTGTTTCCAAACTGTATAAAGTAGGTCTTGTTTAGTATGTTTTTTAGAGTAAGTTTATTAGTCATCATCCATGTTGATATTTTTTTGGTAATTCAACATTAACAGATTGGGCCCGATGACGGGTTTTTGGGGGAGAGAAGACATATTTTTGGGCATCTGCAAAAATATGTATTTGAGAAGTTGTGATGCATTAGGTAGGTCATTGATGTAAATGAGGAATAAGAGTGGACCCAGTACTGTACATTTTCCCTTTGGGGGCTCCGACTGAATTTGCTGTGGGGAAAAAGGTTTGCCCATTTGTGTACAAGTATTGGTTTTTTTACTGAGGTATGATTTTTTGTAGTTAGTGAGTGCCCTTTTTACCATAGTGTCCCCGTTTTGTAAGAAAATTTAAAACGATCATTTTCAAAAGATTTTGAAATAAAAATACACAACTATTTTTAAAATCAAACCCCAATTTTTTTATTTTTTTTAAAAATATGTATAATTTATATTGTAATTTTTTAAAAATACTAACTAGAATAAACCCAAAAAAAATTTTTTAACATTAAGTACTTAGGGGAATAAAACTTTAGAATAAGCTGCCCCCAATGCCATGGCATGCCAGTGGCTCTCCTTGCATTACAGTTTTATAATTGTAAAATACCAATAACAATGTACACTTGTAAAAGCATCAAATAAAAAAAATATTATTATTATTATTATTTATGAGATCAAAAAGAAAAATTCCCAGTGGAAACCCTTTTTTTTCTCAAGTGCGGTATATATTAACTCTAGCATGTGTATAATGGATTTTGGGGTTTTTTTGGTCCTGAATCCATACTGACTGGGGTTGAGTACGTTGTGTGAGAGGGGGGAATAGATCTGTCTATGAATTAATTTTTCAAAGATTTTAGAGAGAAAAAAATTAGATATTGGTCTATAATTATTCAAGTTTGTTTGATCACCCCCTTTTTGGGGGTGGGGGTGCCCCCTTTCTATTTTGGGGAATTGATGGGAATGTGGGGGGTTTCAATGGATTTATTTAAAGTTTGAATAATTGGTACAGTGGGGGAAACTTTTTTAAGTTTTTTTATGTCTCCTGCCTTTTTTTTTAAGGGGGGTTGGGGTTATAAAACCAGACTTCTATTGGGTTGGAGGGGTGGGGGAAACAAAGGATAAAGGGGGCCCAAAAGGGGAGTTTTTTTTTGGGGGCCCGGGTTTTTGGGGGTTTTTCCCCAAAAAATTTTTTTCCTTTTGGTGGGGGAAGAAAACTTTGTCTTTTTTGCTGTCTCAGTTGGTGAGAGTGGGGGTTGTCTTTTTTGATAATTTGAGGGGATTATTTTGGAATCTTTTTTTTTTCCTAAATTTTATGGGGTTTTTCCCCCTTTTTTTATATCACCTTTTATGTTATGTAATCTGTTCTCAAAATTAATTTTTTTCCCCTTTTATTGGGGGGGTTGGTGAAAGTTTTTGGGTTGTTCTCGGGGTTTTTGGGGGCCCCCTTTTGTATTGGTTTTCATTTTTGGGCCTTTTTTTAATGGATTTGGGGGTGCTGGGTGTTACCCAAAGGGGGTTGTTGAGTCTTTAGCAGTGATCTGTTTATTTTTTTTTGGGGAATGTTTTTATAAAATTTTGGGGGTTTTTTTTTTTTAAAAAATTTTTAAAAGTTTTTTATTATATTTGGGGAAATTTTTTTTTATCTCATTTTTTCCCGTTGATGTAAATTTTAAAAGCTGTTATAAAATTTTAAACTGACTCTTTTGTGTCTGAAAATTTTTAAATATTTTAAAAAATTACCAGGTTGGTTATGAGAAATGTAGGGTAGTGGTGGGGGGCCCGTGAATGCCGGGGTTTCCCCGGGGGGGTATGGGGTTGGGGGCCCGATGTGGCTTTCCCGAGATACCGCCCCAGAGATTCTTTAGGTTTTGTATTGTTGGAGTAATAAATAGTTGTTCTTTGCGTTTGGGGAAATTTTTTTTTCCCCGGGATCCTGGTCATGTAGGAGATTTATTTGGAAAATTCCGTGAGCAGCAAATGGGGGGTTTTTTCATGTGATCAGTTATCAGGTTTCCCCCTTTTTCACAAAAAAAGGGAAAAATTTTCTGTGTTAGGGCTGTAGATGTTTAATTCTGTGAGGGTTTTTTTTTTGGTCTTTTTTATTTAAATTTTTTTGACAATATATTCTCCATGCTCATCACTTTTTCAAAAAAATCGGCAGGAGATGCAACATTTCCCCCCCAAAAACAGGGGGGCCCCGAGTACACTGAGAGAGAACAAAAATAAGTGTCTGGGGCCCCCAAAAAAATTTTTAAACCCCCAGCATACAAAAGGATTTTCCCCCCAAAAACCCCTGGCTGTTTCAAAAACCTGGGGGCCCCCAAAAAGGGGTTTAACCCCAAACCCGGGGCTTGGGAATCAGTTTTGGGCCAGCAGTAACAACCTTGTTGACCCGACCCCATTTACTATGAGGCCCGGTCTCCAAAACCAAACTGAAGGGTTTTGAAACCCCTCCAGGTAAAAACCCCCCAAGATGGGGAAAGAAGAAATATGTATAGCGAAAAAACTATGAGTTTGGTCGACTGGAACAATGGAATGGGGCCAAAAAAAAAGCGAAAAAAGGGAAATTTCCGATGCACAAAAAACGCCAAGGGGGTTAAATTTTAAAAATATTTTTCCAACCACTCCCCCAACCATCAAAAAAAACCAAAGGGGGGCCCCAAAAACCCAATGGTGCCGATTATGATGGTCAACCCCCACTATTTAATATTTAATTATCAAATAAAAAAAAAACAGGGACCCCGCCAATGAGGGACACCGGGGAAAATTTTTAAATTTTTAAATATAATATTGTAAATGCTTTTTGGGAAAAATATTATTGGGGGGGGGAAAAAAAATAACCTACGGAAAATTTTTTTTTTTGGGGGAAAAAAAAATTTCCTTTTTAAGGCACTTTAGGGGTTTTTTGGAATGAATTTTTTGGGGGGGGGCCACTGTATACTGCATAATACCCCGGGGAAAAAAAATAAAAATAAAATTTTACTTTTAAAAAATTTTTGGCCCCTTGTTTATTTGAAAAAAACCGGAAGGCAAGATTTTTTCAACCTTAGATTCTTGGCTGAAAAAACTGTATAATCCGCAAAAACCTTTTTAAATTTGGGGGGGTAACACTGCTTAAAATTTTTTAAGGCCAAATCCTTGTGCCCACAAGCTCCAAGAGAACTGGGGAAAAAAAAAAAACCCCCCCCAGGCAATTTATTTGGAAAGAATTACATTGTCAACAGGTAGTAGACTAAATGGCCTTATTGAAAGGGGTTAACTAATTTATCATGATATGGGACTTGGACCCCCGGGGGTTTCGGTCGGTCCAAAAAAATTTGGGCAGTTCGGTTTAAAATTTTTTTTTTTGGTCCCCAATTTTTTTTCCCCCCCAACCGGTCATTTCCCCGACTATCGGGGGGGGGCCAGACCTTTCTGCCTGCCCCCCTTACACACCTGCCGCGCAGGCGTGTGAGCCCAGTCTAGTTTTTTTTACCATTGAGAGAACATTACCCAGCACCCCTATTCAAACATTTCACAATAAATTTATTTTTTATTGCTGGTTTAGTGATTGTCACTGTGAAATAAATCACCATGGGGGCCCAAAAAACCCCTTTTGGCACCCCCCGTGGTAAAAAAAGGGAGAAACCCCCATCAACTGAACAAGGAGATAGTAGAAAATATGAGGAGGAGGAAGATAATTTGGGGGGTGCCGAAATTTTGGGGAAATTTTTTTAAATGGGGGAAGAGGGGGTTTTACTGAACAATTTCACCCTATTTTTAAGGGGTTTCTCGCAAAAGTTTTGCGAATTTTTTGACTTCGGGGAAAATGTTAAAGAGGGGGCCAGAAAAAGAAGATTTTTTGGGGTTTTTTTTGAGACGGGGGGCTGGGGCTCCGGGGGGTCCCTAGTGGCATAAAAAAACAAAGAAGGAAGTAACCCCAGAGGGACTTTTTACCCGGGGGGGTTTTGGAGGGGGTTCCCCCCTTCCCCAAAAAATAAGCCCTTCCCCGTCCTCCTCCCTATCTTCCCCGATGCCAACCCCAATTTTTTAATAAAGGTAAGTAAAATTTTTTTTAAAAATTTAATTAAAAAATTTTATTTTTTTTTATTTTTTTGTGATGAAAAAAATATTTAAAACTTTAAAAATTAATTTTTTTAAATTTTTTGCCCCAAGGGGTTTTGTATTTACATTATTTTTTTGGAAAAATTTCACTTTCAAAGCATTTTAAAAACCAGCTCCGGGGGCGATTATGAAAATTTCCCCCTGTAATTTCAAACTGCCATCCCCCAAACGCCACTTCACCATTCACACTTTTTTTCTTTCAAAGCCCCCTTTTTCCCCCCAAAAGGGGGGGGGGCCCCCCAAAGGGGAAAAAAAAACCCCCCTTTTTTTTAATTTGGGAATTTTGGGGGGGCCCCCTTTACCATTTTTTCCCACAAAAAAAAAAAATTTTTTTTAATAATAAACCCAAATTTAATTTTTTTAAAATTTTTAATTAAATAAAAAAAAAAAATGAAAATTTAAAATTTTTAAATTTTTAAGTTTTTTAAAAACCAAAAAGGAAAATTTTCTTTTTCTTTTTCCCCCTTTTTTTTTTTCCCAATTTCCCTTGTTCCCGTGGGCCAAATCATAGATTTTTTTTAAATCCATTTTTTTTTGATTGAGTACAAGAAACAAAAATTTAAGATTTCAATACCCAATAAAGTGGTCAGAAATTAAATTTTGGGAATTTATGCAAAATAAAAAAATTGTCAATTTCAAAAAAAGGGGGGAGAATAACAATGGGAACATTCCTTTCACTAAATAAGATTTTTTGTTCATTAGTCACGTCTTTAGGCCCCCCCCTTTTTTTTTTCATTTTATTTTTATTTCCCCAAAAAAAAAAAATTTTTTGTTATGCAGACTTTCATTAAAAAATTATAAAAAATATCAGTAATTTGTGAAAGAATATTTGATCCCAAACCCATGGGTATTGGACGTGGGGGATTTTTTTTCTTTTAACTTTTGGGGAAAAAACATTTTCCCCATTTTTAGTAAATTTTTTAAAATTTTTATCATAAAAATAATCAAAATCATCTATATTTCTTATTTTTCCCTTTTATCAAAATAAACCCAAAAAAAAATTCAACCATAAATACTATAAAAAATACCCCCCAAAAATGGTTTTTAACCCAAAAAAAACCCCGATTTTTTTTCTCTTAAAAAAAAATTTCTGGGGGGTTTTTTTTTTACTCGCCCCTACCACAACCCCCCTTCTCTCATATGGGGGGCCCCCCGCTTTCCCCCCTTCATTTAAACCCCCCAAAATTTTGGGGATATATATCCCCCCCAAAAAGTGGTTCAAAAACGTATATATATGCCCCAAAAAAGTAAAAAAGGGGTTTAAAAATACCCAAAAATTCTTGTCCCATGAAATACCTGGGAGTTTTTTCCACCAATCTATAAATATTACTAAACCAATACTTTCCTATATTCTTTCCCAATCTAAATGTCTCCATTTGGGAAAAAATTACTGCAAGTCCTGTCTTTTTGGGGTATTTTCAAAAAATTATTTCTTCTTCTTTCCAAAAACCCGGGGGATCCCCTGAGGCAGGGTGGCCCAAAAAAAAAAAAAAAATTTCTCTTTTTAAAAATTTGGAAAAACAGGAGGGGAGTTACTAGCCCCTTTTTTTCCCGGGGGTTTTTTGGGGGGGCCCCTTTTTGGGTTTTTTTATGGCTTAAGGAGGAAGGGTTTATTCCCCTTTCCCCCTGGAGATAAGCGGGAAAAAAAAAACAGGAACTAGTAAGAAAATAGAAAAGCCCCGAGGGGGTGTGTGTATATATATTTTTATGCTTGACAGTGGACCCCCCCCCCAGGCAAAATTTAAAATTTCCCCCAAACCTGCCCAAGTCCCCCCAACAATTTACTTTTAAGAAATAATGTACATAGGTTATCTATTTCAGACCCCCCAAAAAAAAACTTCCACAACAATTAAATATTATACAGTACTTTAATTTTTAAAAATTTTCCGGGGGGGTCGTTAGGCGGGGGGCCACCGTAATTATTTGTAGTGTGACCTAAAGAAAAAGAGGAAATTCCTGAAACCTTGCATGTTTATGAGACATATTTCCCCCCTTCTATGCCTATCTTTTTAAGGAAAAGGGGTTTTTAAAGCTTGGAATAAACTCTGTCATTCTTCTTACACATTTTCCCCCCTTTTGTCAATTTTGTAATACAAAGACCAAAAAATAAGCAGCATAATCAAAAAAGGGGCCCAACCAAAAAAAGTGCAAAGTCAAAAAGATAACCTTAGGACTTTTATAGAACAAGTGTTTTTAAAAAATTTATAAACAAAAAAGGTGATTCAGGAAAGGGGTTTTTAAACCCTTTTTTGTGGCTCACATAGATCTTTCATCAAGAAATTT
>WNWK01045153.1:0-14840 GCA_009830355.1 Cherax destructor
GGCTTACGGAGGAAAGATTCTTATTCCACTTCCCATGGATATGAAAGGGAAAAGCAA
Source organism: Cherax destructor (assembly GCA_009830355.1). Taxonomy (NCBI): domain Eukaryota; kingdom Metazoa; phylum Arthropoda; class Malacostraca; order Decapoda; family Parastacidae; genus Cherax; species Cherax destructor. The sequence continues at coordinate 58 of WNWK01045153.1, forward strand.
TAAGAAGAAGAACTATTAAGATAAAATCAAAGAAAACTCAGATGAGTGTGTATACAATAAACGTGTACATGTTTGTGTAGTGTGACCTAAGTGTAAGTAGAAGTAGCAAGACGTACCTGAAATCTTGCATGTTTATGAGACAGAAAAAGACACCAGCAATCCTACCATCATGTAAAACAGTTTCAGGTTTCTGTTTCACAGTCACCTGGCAGGATGGTAGTACCTCCCTGAGTGGTTGCTGTCTACCAACCTATCTACTTATATATATATATATATATATATATATATATATATATATATATATACTATATATATATATATATATATATATATATATATATATATATATATATATATATATATTAGTAAAGTATAATTGCACATGCATTTATTTATATATGCAATAAAATCGCAAACAGGATATCTTGCCAATGCAGAACAAACCACATCTTAATAGAAATCATTAGTTTAAGATCTCTCTCACTCTCGTGCGTCGTCAGGAGCTATGCAATGTTCCAAGTCTAGCAACAGATTGGCTGTATGGTCCTTGTGGATTTAAAGCTTAGTTATGATAATAATAGCAACGGACAGAAGGAAAAAACCCTCTCAGAGGCAAGGGTGAAGTGCTGCCAGTGTTGACCCATACCTGTGTAGGGCCACCTTTTAGTCAACCATATCTCCCCTCCTCTCGCCTCCACATTGGGGTAAAAGGAGGGGATATCTCAGAGGTTTACTGAAAGAAAGTTAGAGATTAATACAGAAAAGTGATAGTCAACCATCTGGCTTTGTTAGAATATCTTTCAGCAGTTTAGTCTAAAAATACTCCATATAGAAAATACTCAAAACAGGAAATAATAGATTTCCCACGGTCATTCTATGCTGTTGGGCAAAATACTTTCCCTCAAACACAAACTTGCAATCAACTACAGACAACTTAATCAATTCAGTAATAATAATAATAATATTCTTGGGGAACGGTATGGGGAACTTAATCAATTTGTCTTCAAAGTAGGATAATAAATCATTTTCTGGATCTCGAGCAAACCGCTCAGTACCGTCAAAACTTACCAATGTAGTCATTCGAGATATTCAGATTCTGCAATTTATCAATCTGGTATACATTATTTTTTTATGTGGGATTTCGAGATGTTTTTACCTACTTAGACCAACCATTTGCGCAAATTATATGCCGCAGACCCCACGGAACTGAAAATGGGTCTGGTTGAAGAATGAGACACTTGTACAGCATTTGGGAATCTTTATTGAGGAAACGATTCGCCACACAGTGGTTTCATCAGTCCAACACAAAGAAGAACGGTAGAAAAAGAGGAGTTGGAAGTAATCAGTCCCTCAGCCTGGAATCAATATGTTCAGTTCTGTCAGTCTTGAATAAAGTACAGCATATGCTCGGAGAAGTGGCTTATATACTGTAGTCAGGTGAGTTAAAGCAGGAGGCAGGATCACAGTGGAATCATCCACTAGTGTAAGTAGGTCCTGTCCATAGGTTGGATAAGCATAGAAAAATTCCTTGTATCTCGAACTACTCTTCTTTTTCTTCAGTTCTTCTTTGTATTGGACTGATGAAGAAAGTGTGGCAAGACGTTTCCTCAATAAAGATTCCTAAATGTTGCACAAGTGTTTCATTCTTCAGCTTGTCGTTTTCTAAACCATTTATCACACATAATGGGTTTAGCTGGAAATCCCGGTTTATGACTTTTACCCGTCATACATATACAGGAGCGTCGCACATCAAGCTGACAATTTTTTATCAATTCTTCATTATCTCTAAGTAACGTTTTAAGAACTTTATTAAAATACTGTTAACTTGTTGAAGAATGCTCTTATCAAGGGTAACGTAAGTTTCTCACTATAATAAGAATTATTTTCCAACTATAATCCACCTTGTCCATAATCACTACCATATTCACTTTGCTTTCATAAGGTGACGTCTAGGATCTTTCTTAGTTCATGGTATGACTTTACAAATCGTTGAGGACAATTCGGGTCAAGAGGCCTGAGCATAGCTCCATATATCATGCGTTTCAGGGAATAAATGCCGTTGTTTTTCCAAACTGCAAAATGACTTAGCAAGATATACATCTTGTTCCCACTGTTAGGCGCAAAACTTAACCAGTATCTTACAGCTGTCTGTGGGTCCCGGGTAAGTTCGGCACTCGACAAGTTGATGACATACTCCGGCTTAGTGTGCTGATACCAACCACTCTGTGAAAAATGGTATGGTGATACCGACAACATGTGGAAGTTGAGAAGGTGGAGAAGTAGCGCTACTGATCAGGAACCAATGGATGTTTGACGATGTTTGGGTCCAATGACTACTTAACAGAGACACACACAACTGGGAAAACCCCAAGGCGATAATAGTAGTGATGTACAACCATCACTCAATACCAGAAGACCAAGGCAGGTATGTGAGGAGAACAACAGAATAGTGATGACCACCAGAGAAGAGATAGCTAGAAGAGCCAATGTAGGCAATGGGAAACTACTGATCATGGGAGACTTCAACAATAAGGAAATAGTCTGGGAAAGTCTGGAGCCACAGAGAGGTCCAGTAACATGGAGAGCGAACCTGTTCAAGATAGCAACAGAAAAGTTCATGTTTAAATGTTTAAAACGTCACGGACACAACTAGGGAGAGAGCAAACGAAAAGGAGAGGTTGAGCCTTGTGTTAAGAATGTGACTCAAATGTTTATATAACATCGAATATGAGAGACCCCATGGAGCTAGATACCACGCAGTTCTGAGGTTCGAATACATGTGGAAGTCAATGTGGGGAGGAATATAATATGAAAAATGGGAGGATAAATCTGACTTCAAATGAGGAGACTATGATGGTATGAGGCAAATCTTAAGTGGAACTTCATGGGAATGGGACCTATAAGAAATGTAGCTAGAAAATACCGGGAGACAAAGGAGAAAATCATACCCAAAAGCAGAGGCAAAGACAAGAAAAGAACGAGTCCATGATTCATCCAGAGGTGCAGGGAGCCAAAAGCTGAAAAGTTAAGAGCATGGAAGACAAATTGGAAGCAAAGAGCGCAAGAGACTAGGGAAGCAAACAGAAGAGGCAGAAATAAATAAGCATGGGCGAGAAGAGAGGATGGACAGCAATTTGGGAATGATATATCATCAAAAGCCAAATCTAGGCGAAGTTGATGTACAGCCACATCAGAAGAAAGATAACTGTAAATAACCAGGAACTAAGGCCGAAGAAGAAAGGATGCGAGCTCACTTTGAATGACCAAAAAGCCTGTGATGATTTGAACAAAAGATTTAGGGAGATATTCTAGGTGGAATTTGGAAGAAACCTAGAGAGTCAAGAATGAAGAGTGCACCAATGAGTACTGGAAACAATACAGACAACGGGAGGAGAGGTGAATAAATTACTGAGTGAACACCATACCTTGAAGGCAATGGGACCAGATAAAATCTTTCCGTGGGATCTGTGAGAGTGAACAGAAGAACTGTGTGAACCTCTAGCAGCAATATTCAACAAATTGATTGAAACAGGGAAGCGCCAGAACTCTGGAAATAGTAAATGTATTCCTAATATTTATGAATGGGACAGACAGGTAGCACTGAATTACAGGCCAGTGTTACTAATATGCATAATATATAAGGTTATGGAGAAGAGCAGTGGAATACCCGGAAAAGAGTGGATTCATGAAGAACCAGCACGGTTTTCGAGAGGAACGGAAGGACTGTATATTTTTGAATTCCAAGAAAATGTTCAATACAGTACCCCACAAGAGACCAGCACAATAGGTAGAGGAGCAGGCAGGAATTACAGGGAAAGCACTACAGTGGATCAAGGAATAATTAACGGGAAGAATGAAACGAGTTACTATCAGGGAGGTGGTGCTGGAATGGGCGAGTGTGATCAGTGGGATTCCACAAAGGATAGTACTTAGTCCAGTGCTGTTTCTTCTGTATGAGAACAACATGACAGAGGAAATTAGGTCAAAGATGTCCATGTTTGCAGGTGATGTTAAACTAATGAGGAGAATACAAACAGGAATAGAGAACGAAAGTTTGCAAATGGATCTGGATAAGTTGAGGGATTAGTCTGACAAGTGGCTTCTGGAATTTAACGGCAGCAAATGCAGTTATGAAAATCAGAGAAGGGCAAAGTCGCTCGGAAACAGTGTATAGGCTCGTGGGACGAAGACTGCAAATCTTCCTGAAAAAGGACCTCGGGGTGAACATAGTACCGAGCATTTCGACTGAGGCACATAACCGGAAAAGCCCTGCAGCAAACGTGAGACTGTCAAATTTAAGAGTTGTTTTCAGGGATATCAACAAGGAAATCTTCTCCGCAATATACACGTCTTGTGTTTACCTGGAGAGTAGGACCATCCTGGAGTGTCAGGACCATCTTGGAGTATGCAACGCCAGTGAAGAACCCACATCTGGTTATGTAAAGATGCTGAAAAAAGTGCTAAGGTGTCTAATAAAACTAGTTCCAGAGCTGATTGGTATGGCTTAAGAGGAGTACCATACACCTGCAGGACCACACACCTGCAGGACCACACATCTGCAGGACTACACACCAGCAGTACCATACACTTGCCGCACCACACACTGGCAGTACCACACACCTGCATCACATACCTGCATGACACACCTATAGCACCAAACACCTGCTTCATCGTATCTTCAGAAACAGTATATCATACACCTGAAGCGCACACCCATGTAGAACCACACCTGCAGCATCATACCTGTAGCATAACACACTAGAAGCTTCATACATCTTCAGCATCACACACCTGCAGTATAACACAGGTAATGAGTCTTACACCTGCACCACCATACACCTGTACCACACACATGCGGTACTACAAACATGGAACACCATAAACCTACATCATCCCACACACCTGCGGTACTGCACACCTTCAGTATCACACACCTGCACCACCATACACCTGTAGAACCATAAAACTGTAACACTAAACTTCTTCAGGATCACACCTCTGTAACACCATACATCACTAGAAACCTACAGTAACACCCACGTCTAGCACCACACAGAACAGTAGCACCACACACACCTCCCGCATCACACACCTCCCGCATCACACACACCTCCCGCATCACACACCTCCGCATCACACACACCTCCCGCACAACATTCATGTTTGAGCTGCAGCAAGCTACGGTGAGTCTCAAAGTATTAAACTTTTGTTGAGAATACTTGACAAAATACCCAACTTTCTCTTCTTGGCCAAACTATAAATAGGAAATATTTCACGAACTTTTCACGAGTGTTATCGTCACCGAGACTTTGCTTGACTTGTCTCCTCCCTCTGCAAGTTTATGAACCATCTTGAATCGTTAGTGCATCTTACGACATACATGATACCCTTCAAGTTTTGGCTGTGCAGGTACATATTTGCTAATTTACTAGCACAGGTAATATTCCCCTCCAAGGGAGGTTCCTCGATGCTACCTACCTGGAGTCTACCTGGAGGGTATTCCGGGGATTAACGCCCACGCGGCCCGGTCCACGACCAGGCCTTTCGGTGGATCAGGGCCAGATCAACGAGGCTGTTGCTGCTGGCCGCACGCAGTCCAACGTACGAACCACAGCCCGGCTGATCCGGCACCGACTTTAGGTATCTGTCCAGCTCTCTCTTGAAGACAACCAGGGGTCTACTGGTAATGCGCCGTATGGCTGGGGGGAGGCTGTTGAACAGTCTCGGGCCCCGGACACTTATTGCGTTTTCTCTCAGTGTACCAGTGACGCCCCTACTTTTCACTGGGGGAATGTTGCATCGCGTGCCAAGTCTTTTGCTTTCGTAGGGAGGGATTTCTGTGTGCATATTGGGAACCAGTCCCGCCAGAATCTTCCAGGTGTAGATTATGATATCTCTCTCTCTCTCGCCTGCGCTCCAGTGAGTACAAGTCAAGTGCTTCCAGGCGTTCCCAGTAGTTAAGGTGTTTGATTTAACTTATACATGCAGTAAAGGTTTTCTGTACATTATCTAGATTTGCAGTATTCCAGCCTAGAGAGAACAAGTGATTTAAAAAAGATCATCATTGGCTTAGCATCTCTGGTCTTGAATGTTCTCATTATCCATCCTATCAGTTTCCTTGCAGATGTGATAGTGGCATTGTTGTGGTCCTTGAAGGTGAGGTCTTCAGACATTACCACTCCCAGGTCCTTCACATTATTTTTCCGCTCTATTGTGTGATTAGAGTTGGTAGTAAACTCAGTTCTAGCTATTATTTCCTCCAGTTTTCAAAAACGGAGTAGTTGGAATTTGTCTTCATTAAACATCATATTGTTCTCCGATGCCCATTGGAAAACTTGGTTTATATGTTCTTGGAGATCTGCCGTGTCCTCAATGGATGACACTCATGCAGATCCTAATATCGTATGCAAAGGATGATACGGTGCTATGGTTTACATCTCTGTCTATGTCTGATATGAGAATGAAGAACAGGATAGGTGTGAGTACTATATCTTGTGGGCCAGAGCTCTTCACTATGGCATTTAACTCTGTTTACCACTACTCTTTGTGTTCGATTGGTTAGAAAGTTGAAGATCCATTTGCCTACTTTGCTAGTTATCCTTTAAGCACGCATTTTGTGTGCTATTACATCATAGTCGCACTTGTCAAAGGCTTTTGCAAAATCTGTGTATACTACATTTGCATTCTGTTTGTTGTCCAGTGCATCTAAGACCATATTATAGTGGTCCAGTAGTTGCGAGAGGCAGGAGCGACCTGCTCTGAAACCTTGTTGTCCTGGGTTGTGCAATTTTTGGGAGTCCAGATGGTTTGCTATCCTGCTTCTTAGAACTCTTTCAAAGATTTGTATGATGTGATGTTGAGGGACTCGTGATCTCTGGAATTGGATCTGTGCTTCATTTCCCTGAATTTGGCTTGAATGCCTTCCATGTCTCCCCCTTCTCCCCCACAGGCGCTGTATTACCCCTACGGGTTTAGCGTTCCCCATGATAATACAAATAATATTAGAGAATGCCTCTTCTGGTAGACTTCAAACGTTAAAAGATGGTGTATTGGGCTACGATGGTTCCAACTTATTGATTAATTAAATATATTTATTCGCTTACAATCTTATTTAATGATTGGTTTGGTTTAATTTTAGGCTGAGAAGGTGCCAGTTTGCCAATTTAATTTCAGTATTTTGGAAAACTGAAATAAGGATTTTGAAACTGTGAATACCTCCCTCGATTGTATAAGAATAAATCTGCAGAATCTCACCTGCAAGGGGACAAGAATATAATTATTTTTTCTCAAGTTTATTTCCATATTTCACGATATTCCCAGCAGCTGTGACCTCCAATTGCCTGGCCCAGAGTGTTCCTATGTAACACTATATTTTGGGCAAATTTGTAGTTCTCTCTCCTGGCCTTTCTGTTATGGGTTATTGTGCCGCTTCCTGGTAACATTACCTATACCTGGTGTTTGAATGGAGTAAGACACATCACCTTACACTCCACTTCAGTGAACTTGTTCTTCAATATTTGGGTTTTATATTTTTTCTCAATTTATGGTTAACAGTTATGATTTTGTCTAACTTTAATTTGAAAGTTATTTTTTTTTTTTTCATTTCGCCTTCAGCGATTTGCGTATTTTTTGAGTGACTGTTTTGTCAGCTCTTGCGGCGGTTTTGTCAGCTCTTGCGGCGGTTTTGTCAGCTCTTGCAGCGGTTTTGTCAGCTCTTGCAGCGGTTTTGTCAGCTGCAAAAGACACTGATATTGGAGGATACTAGAGACTTTCCGACTCATTACGGAATCAGACTCAATAGTAGAGGAAGACAGCGGACTCATCAAAACATCCATTCCTTGGATCTCAATTCCTATTCCGCGGTTATGTTGTTATATGAGGTATGAAACAACCATCTATCCTAAGTTCACTGCCACCAAGAGCTTCCCACAGAGCTTCGCCACAGTGAAGACAATTCCTGGGCTTTTTTTTTCTGGGAAAGACCTGATATCAGACTTATATTTTGTGTATTAAATATCTTCAATATTTCGCTCTACTTTCATTTTGAATGTTTTCCTTTTATTTTTACAGAGAAATTTTCATAACTGGAAACTCTTTACTTGACAAGCGAACATGTTGAATGCTTATATTTTGGTTGCAGTTTTTAATCACACAACATTATTGAACTTTGATTTTATTTTTATTTTCGTACTGCTTTACTGTATAATTAGTTATATACTCGGGTACAGAAGTTTTTCGTCTTCCACGTTCTTCATTTATTCATCAACACTAAACTGTAACTAGGAAAGTTTTACACTACTATTGGCATGAGACTCATTTTAATAAATTATATTAATCAATTCCTGATTTTGGAGGTTATTAGTAGGCTGTGTGCACACACTCGATTCTAAAAGTGAAGATTTTCATGAAGGAGGGAGACACACCCACGTCTTGTTGAACCCTATGACTTTCTTCTCTGTAGGACCAACTTGGCCAAGGGTCCTAGGAATTGGGATATGGTGGATACTTTTCTCAGGGCAACCAAAAAAAAAATAGATTTTATTAAATATAGTGAGTGAGTGAGTGAGTGAGTGAGTGAGTGAGTGAGTGAGTGAGTGAGTGAGTGAGTGAGTGAGTGAGTGAGTGAGGAGTAGAGAGAGTGAGAGAGAGAGGAGAGAGAGAGAGAGAGAGAGAGAGAGAGAGAGAGAGAGAGAGAGAGAGAGAGAGAGAGAGAGAGAGAGAGAGAGAGGAGAGGAGGGGGAGGGAGGAGGGAGGAGGGAAATCTGTGGTGGCTGCCTGAGTTTATTCTAACTTGAAAACGCTTCATTCAGTTAAATACAACTTCTCACCTCTGGTTTACTGTAGGGAAGAAAGTGTTCATGTAATTACTGGCACTTGCAGGTGCCCTGTGATTAAAATAAAGTATATAGCTCCCTCCTGAAATTTCGTTTCTATGGATAACTAAAGAAAGCCACTTGTGATCGGCTTCAAACGTTCAGATAAGTTCCATTCTAATTGGAAAAGAGATGAGATTCTTATGGAATATGTTGGTTTCATTTTTACCAATACAATACTATTCAACAAGTTTTGTCAAACGGATACTAATTTATTAGTGTACCGAAATGGTTAAAAAAAATTCCAATTTATGCAATCTCTATCATAACCTGAGAATGCGTATTCTGATCGGCGTCATTTTTATCTCGGGTGTGTTGAGTTGAATTCATATTTCTCTTCATTAGGTTGCATCGGTCTCAATTTGTCAATTTTTTATAAATTGTGATATTAACAAGCGTTCGATAACTAAGCAGTGCCTCTTTAAAATATTACCGCTGATGAATTCCATGAGGATGGTGATGATGCTCCAGTGAAACGTTACATTCACAACCATTACTGGAGAATGCTTTAATTTATTGTTTTTGGAACTTATTAATTAAAACAGAGCTTGTAACTATTTGCCAGGGATTGTGAAGAAAAAAACGCAATTATTTTTCTTAAGTTCATTTCTAGAATTTTCTTGATTTACAGCAGATGTGACCCGAATTGACATTACATCTTTTGGGAATATTTGTAGTTGTAGGCGCCTCCTGGAAGTAAATTGAATTAAATAAAATGGTTCGTTGCAATAACGAGAGGATACTTCTGACTGGCTTCAAAAACTGAGCGCAAGAGTATTTTAATATAAAGTATTTTGGTAACTTTTAAATTTTATTGAATTTTTTTTAATTTCAACTTTTTTTTCTTAAGAGTAATATTTTTTCATGTAAAGTTGTAAATACTATTTACTAAACACTATTAAAACATTCTGAAAACTCGCTTTTTTATTGTATTTCTTAAAGTATATTCCACGAGTTAGCGAGTCCTTGAAGACAATATTATATCACAATTTAATGGCAAAGATGATGCATTAATACTATGTCTCTGTCTTCCACTAACATCCTGAGAGGCATTCTTTTATATCTTCGGAAGTACTAATCCGATCGGCTTTAAATTTTCAGCCCATTTCGTAGCTAGAACAAGGTTCGTGGAAAGGCTGAAGCCGCTCAGAAAAAGCATTCTGAAGTTATGGCCTGGAAAATAAGATCTGGAAGGGTTTATGCAAAATTGACTAGAGTGCACCAATTCTGCATAAATCCTTAAAGATCCTATTTTCCCGGCCATAACTTCAGAATGTTTTTTTTTTCTAAGCGGCTTCAGCCTTTCACAACCTGTGTATCTTTCTTAGAAAATGGTTGATTTCAATAGTCGAATGTGTAGGTGCCAGTTTTGCAGGTTTTAATTTAAAAAGTGAAGAAGCATTGTTTTTCCATTAATTAGCTAAAGTTTTCCTCTTCTGATTTACATCAATTATATAATGATTGATGATTCTTATGAAATGTATGAAACTTTAATGTAGGAAATGAACTTGTAATTGTGGAATTGTGTGCAGTTATTTGAGAATACATATTGGGGGTTGGCTTCAAACTTTTAGTGCTGATGTCTTTTCGTAAAAGGATGCGTCACCTGGATTATATATTTAAGTTTTAATTTGTGTGTGTGTGTGTGTGTGTGTGTGTGTGTACTCACCTAATTGTACTCACCTAATTGTGGTTGCAGGGGTCGAGACTCAGCTCCTGGCCCCGCCTCTTCGCTGTCCGCTACTGGGTCTCTGCTCTCCCTGCTCCATGAGCTTTATCATACCTCGTCTTAAAACTATGTATGGTTCCTGCCTCCACTATATCTTTCTCTAGACTATTCCACTTCCTGACTACTCTGTGGCTGAAGAAATGCTTCCTAACATCCCTTTGACTCATCTGAGTCTTCAGCTTCCAGTTGTGTCCCCTTGTTTCTGTGTTCCCTCTCTGGAACATCCTGTCCCTGTCTACCTTGTCGATTCCCCGCAGTATTTTGTATGTAGGTATCATGTCTCCTCTGACCCTTCTTTCCTCCAGTGTTGTTAGTCCTATTTCCCTCAACCTTTCTTCATAGGACAGACCCCTGAGTTGTGGAACTAACCTTGTCGCAAACCTTTGCACTTTCTCTAGTTTCTTTACGTGCTTGACCAGGTGTGGGTTCCAGACTGGTGCTGCATATTCTAGTATGGGCCTGACGTGCACGGTGTACAGTGTCTTGAACGATTCCTTGTTTAGGTAACGGAACGCTAATCTTAGGTTTGCCAGTCGCCCATATGCTGCCGCAGTTATCTGGTTGAGGTGTGCCTCCGGAGACGTACTTGGCGTTATACTCACTCCAAGGTCTTTCTCCTTAGCAGAATTTTGTAGCATTTGTCCACCTAGCCTGTACTCTGTCAGCGGTCTTCTTTGTCCTTCTCCGATCTTCATGACTTTGCATTTGGTGGGATTGAATTCGAGAAGCCAGTTGCTAGACCAGATGTCAAGCTTGTCCAGGTCTGTTTGAAGTCCTGCTTGGTCCTCTTCCGATGTGATTCTCATCATTAATTTCACATCATCTGCGAACAGAGACACTTCTGAGTCTATCCCATCCGTCATGTCGTTTACATATACCAAGAATAACACTGGTCCTAGGACTGACCCCTGCGGTACGCCGCTCGTCACAGGCGCCCACGGTGATACCTCATCACGCACCATGACCCGTTGTTGCCTCCCTGTGAGGTATTCCCTGATCCATTACAGTGCCCTTCCTGTTATACATGCTTGTTCTTCCAACTTCTTTACTAATCTCATGTGAGGAACTGTGTCGAAGGCCTTCCTGCAGTCCAGGAAAATGCAATCAACCCACCCTTCTCTCTCTTGCCTTACCTCTGTTACTTTATCATAGAACTCTAGGAGGTTTGTTACAGGATTTGCCTTCCCGGAATCCGTGCTGTCTGGTGTTTATTATCCTGTTCAGCTCGAGGTGCTCCACCATTCTTTTCCTGATGATTTTCTCCAGGACTTTGCACACTATACATGTAAGTGACACCGGTCTATAGTTTAGTGCCTCTTTTCTGTCTCCTTTTTTAAAGATGGGGACTACATTGGCCTTCTTCTATACCTCAGGTATCTGCCCATTTTAAAGGGATGTGTTGAATATTATGGTAAGTGGCACACTCAGTACCTCAGCTCCTTCCAAGAACCACGAGATATTGTCGACCCACCTGGTATCAGGTCACTGAGTAACTGCTTCACCTTCCAGTTGTGTATGCCTCACACTGATCATCCTGTGTGATTCATCCTGTCTACCCAGCTGCCTTCCTTCCTCCACTGTGAATACTTCCTTAAACCTCAAGTTGAGCTCCTCACATACCTCTTGATCATTGCTTGTGAGTTCCCCATCATCTCTCCTCAGCCTTATCACCTGGTCTTTAACTGTTGTCTTCCTTCTGATGTGACTGTACATGAGCTTCGGGTCGGACTTAACTTTCGATGCTATGTCGTTTTCGTACTGTTTCTGGGCCTCCCTCCGTACCTGTGCATACTCGTTTCTAGCTCTTCTACTACTCTCTTTGTTTACTTGGGTTCTTTGCCTTCTGTACCTTTTCCATTCTCTGACACTCTGAGTCTTTGCCTCCCTGCACCTTTGGGTAAACCAGGGGCTCTTTCTGGCCTTCCCGTTTAATCTTTTTCCTCTGGGTATAAACCGTTCCTCTGCCTCCTTGCACTTTGACCCTACGTATTCCATCATTTCATTTATTGTCTGTCCATCCATTTCCCTTTCCCACTGAACCTCCTGCAGGAAATTCCTCATGCCTGTGTAGTTTCCTCTTTCGGTACCGTTTTCCCTCTCCACCTGTAGCTCTACAATGTACTCAAAGCTCAGCACCATATGGTCACTGGCTCCCAGGGGGCTCTTGTGTGTTATGTCTTCAATATCTGAGCTGTTCAGGGTGAATACAAGGTCCAGTCTTGCTGGTTCATCTTCTCCTCTCACTCTGGTCGTGTCCCTGACATGTTGGTGCATCAGGTTTTCCAGTACCGCATCCATCATCTTGGCTCTCCAAGTTTATGGACCCCACAGTGGTTCTTGGTTCTCCCAGTCGATCTCCCTGTGGTTGAAATCGCCCATGACCAGTAGCTTCGCTCTGCTCATGTGCGCTTTTCTTGCCACCTCCGCCAGAGTGTCCACCATCGCTCTGTTGTTCTCATCATATTCCTCACCTGGCCTCCTGCAGTTCTGTGGTGGGTTATACATCACTGCAATGATTATCTTGTGTTCCCCAGACTGGATGGTACCTACTATGTAGTCCCTTTCTCTACACACCTCTATTCCTTCCATTTCCTCAAATTTCCAACGGTTCCTTACAAGCAGTGCGACCCCTCCTCCCCCCCGGCCCCGGCTCCTTCTATCTTTCCTCAGGATCTGATATCCCTGTGGGAAGATTGCATCTGATAATGTCTCCTTTAGTTTGGTTTCTGTGACAGCTATGATGTCTGGGGACACTTCACCTATTCTTTCAATCCACTCTTCATACTTGTTCGTAATTCCATCCGCGTTTGTGTACCAAACCTTCAACCTTGTTTCCAATACTGTGTCCCTGTGTGTGTGCGCGTGTGTGCGTGCGTGCTTAAAAGGATACAAATTTAATAAATCTGTTATTTTGACTTATGACTGAAGTCCGAATCTCCACATAGTGGAGAATCTGACAATATATGCAGGTTATCATATTGTTTTAAGGTACACATTCTTCCTGAAATAATGCCATTGTGAAATGCTGATATTCACATGAATTAGAACAGTGGTGAGTCCGGTAGTTAAACATGGGTATTCCACTTAGTAATGACAATGATGTAATACAACAGAGCCCTTACGTTTAACCAGTTCCTACCACAACTGACATTCTTTGAATGAACCTGCACTGCAGTGTCCCTCTCATCAATCTCTGGCACGAAATTCTTCCATAGCTCTAGATCGAACGATATTATTTATGTGAAACTTATTTTTTGCTGACAAACGAATCACTTCTATCATTAGGACGGCATCTTTCTCAAGGCTTTATTTAAGTTGCAATTTCGAGACGATATATTTTCACCTTGTCGCCAAGAATAAATTGTTTTTACCATCGTTATAATAATAATAATAATAATAATAATAATAATAATATAATATCTTTATTTTTACAAGTACATGTACCAGGTATACAGGCCTAGCTGACATCAGTGACATACTACTATATAAAAAGCCGCTTGTTATGCAGAGTATTTCGGGTAAATAGGTTAGTTTTAGCCACCAGGCCACGATAATGACAGATGATAATTAATTTTGTTTGCATACATTTTCAGGCATATCATCTGGAAATCACAGATAGAAGAGACTCAGAAAATATAGTCACACTGTTCATTTCTTTTATTTTGTTCCTAATCACAGCAAGAAATAGTTTGTTTCCCAAGCATCGGTCGTACCGTTCATAATCCTTTGTTTGCGTCAGGGATCACTGCAGCATTAAATATCTTACATGAATCCGATCATGTGATATATATGAAAAGCGCTTTTGTTTCTCTCTTCAATGAAAAACGTCGCACGTCTCGATACGACGAGGAATCAATCTAATTCCTGTAAATCTTCTTGAAGTGTTCCAGGCTATTTTACTTCAAAAATAAGCATTGCAATAATTCTGTTAACCTATACAAAATTAAATTTCTTTGTACAACAGTATTTTTTAGTTAAAGTAAGGCATATTAAGAAATAAAAGAGGTAAAGGTAAAGAAAATTTTCACTTGAACATCATGATCGAGTAAAGCATGTCATTGCACTCTGGTCTAGGCTCCATCATGGAGTAAAGCATGTCTGTGCACTCTGGTCTAGGCTCCATCATGATGGAGTAAAGCATGTCAGTGCACTTGGTCTAGGCTCCATCATGATGGAGTAAA
>WNWK01045154.1:0-14840 GCA_009830355.1 Cherax destructor
GGGGGAAAAGTGTTGTCATGGATCGAGTCATGGCTCACCGATAGGAAGCAGAGGTGTGCATAAATGGGGTTAAATCGGAATGGGGATCTGTAACAAGTGGCGTTCCTCAGGGATCGGTTTTGGGCCCGTTGTTGTTTATAATATATATAAATGACGGAAATAAATGGTAAAAAATACCGACACAATGGAAAAATAAACACATAAGCAGTATTGATCTTTATTGAAACGTTTGCCCCGCAGTGCTTTATCGAGTCACAGACAGATCTACCTATCTATCTGTCTGTGACTCGATAAAGCCACTGCGTGCAAACGTTGTCAATAAAGGATCTTATACTGCTTATGTGTTTATTTTTCCATATATAAATGACCTTGACGAGGGAATTTCTAGTGATATGAGCAAATTCGCTGATGACACGAAGATAGGTAGGATAATCGATTCAGACGTAGATGTCAGTGAACTACAGGAGGATTTAGACAAACTCAATTCCTGGTCAGAAAAATGGCAGATGCAGTTCAATGTAGATAAATGCAAAGTTCTAAAGCTCGGAGTGTCCATAACCCAAGCACTTATAAGTTAAATAACGTAGAACTTAGCCATACAGATTGCGAGAAGGACTTGGGGTGATGGTAAGCAGCAACCTTAAACCAAGACAGCAATGCCTAAGCGTACGTATAAGGCAAATAGATTACTGGGATTTATATCAAGAAGTGTTAGCAACAGAAGTCCAGAAGTTATATTACAGCTTTATACATCATTAGTAAGGCCTCACCTAGATTACGCAGCTCAGTTCTGGTCTCCATATTACAGAATGGACATAAATTCGTTAGAAAACATTCAGCGTAGAATGACTAAATTAATACATAGCATTAGAAATCTTCCTTACGAAGAAAGATTGAAGACCCTTAAATTACATTCACTTGTAAGACGTAGAATGAGGGAGACATGATCGAGGTATACAAGTGGAAAATGGGTATTAACAAGGGGATATAAATAAGTCTTGAGGGTATCTCTCCAAGAGAGAACCCGCAATAATGGATTCAAGTTAGATAAGTTTAGATTTAGAAAGGATATAGGAAAGTATTGGTTTGGAAATAGGTAGTTGATGAGTGGAACAGTCTGCCTAGTAGGGTTATTGAAGCAAGGACCTTGGGTAGTTTTAAATTTAGGTTGGATAAATTCATGAGTGAAAGGGGTTGGATTTGAGTGGGAATTGCACATGAGTAAATAAAATTATCAAAGCTTATTTCTTGGGTAGCATTGAAAATTAGGTTGAACAAATATTCTGTTAGTGGGATGGAATGTGAAGGACCTGCCTAGTATGGGCCAACAGGCCTGCTGCAGTGTTCCTCCTTTCTTATGTTCTTATGTTCTTATGAGTCATGGCTCACCAATAGGAAGCAGAAGGTGTGCATTAATGGGGTTAAATCTGAGTGGGGATCTGTAAGTGCGTTCCACAGGGATCGGTTTTGGGCCCGTTGTTGTTTATAATATATATAAATGACCTTAACATAAGGACATAAGAAAGGAGGAACACTGCAGCAGCCTGTTGGCCCATCTAGCAGTCTCACAATCCGTCCCACTAACAGAATATTTGTTTCAACCAATTTTCAATGCTCCAAGAAATAAGCTTTGAAAATTCTACCCACTCATGCGGAGTCCCACTCAAATCCAACCTCTCACTCATGAATTTATCCAACCTAAATTGAAACTCCCAAGGTCTTAGCTCAAACCTACTAGGCAACTGTTCCACCATCAACACCTATTTCCAAACCAATACTCCTATATCCTTTCTAAATCTAAACTTATCTAACTTGAATCCATTATTGCGGGTTCTCTCTTGGAGAATATCCTCAAGACCTTATTTATATCCCTTTGTTAAACCCATTTTCCACTTGTAACCCGATCATGTCTCCCTCATTCTACGTCTTACAAAGTGAATGTAATTTTAGGGTCTTCAATCTTTCTTCGTAAGGAAGATTTCTAATGTATGTTAATCTAGTCATTCTACGCTGAATGTTTCTAACGTTTTGTCCATTCTGTAATATGGAGACCAGAACTGAGCTGCGTAATCAGGTGAGCCACTAATGATGTATAAAGCTGTATAACCCCTGGACTTCTGTTGCTCACACTTGATATAAATCCCAGTAATCTATTTGCCTTATTACGTAGCTTAGGCATTGCTGTCTTGGCTTAAGGTTGCTGACCATCACCCCAAGTCCTTCTCTTTGTATGCTAAGTTCTACGTTATTTAACTTATAAGTGCTTGGGTTATGGACACTCCCGAGCTTCAGAACCTTGCATTTATCTACATTGACCCTAAAATTACATTCACTTGTAAGACGTAGAATGAGGGGAGACATGATCGAGGTATACAAGTGGAAAATGGGTATTAACAAAGGGGATATAAATAAGGTCTTGAGGATATCTCTCCAAGAGAGAACCCGCAATAATGGATTCAAGTTAGATAAGTTTAGATTTAGAAAGGATATAGGAAAGTATTGGTTTGGAAATAGGGTAGTTGATGAGTGGAACAGTCTGCCTAGTAGGGTTATTGAAGCTAGGACCTTGGGTAGTTTCAAATTTAGGTTGGATAAATTCATGAGTGAGAGGGGTTGGATTTGAGTGGGACTCGCGCATGAGTGGGTAGAATTGTCAAAGCTTATTTCTTGGGTAGCTTTGAAAATTGGGTTGAGCAAATATTCTGTTAGTGGGATGGATTGTGAAGGACCTGCCTAGTATGGGCCAACAGGCCTGCTGCAGTGTTCCTCCTTTCTTATGTTCTTATGTTCTTATGTTCCTGAAGTTCTATAACATCTATGTTTGAATCAATTATCCTACCTATCTTCGTGTCTTCGGCGAATTTGCTCATATCACTAGTAATTCCCTCATCAAGGTCATTGATATATATTATAAATAACAATGGGACTAAGACTGATCCCTGTGGAACACCACTTGTTACAAGTCCCCATTCGGATTTAACCCCATTTATGCACACTCTCTGCTTCCTATTGGTGAGCCATGACTCGATCCATGACAGCACTTTTCCCCCAATGCCATGAGCTGCCACTTTCTTTAACAGTCTCTGGTGCGGTACTCTATCAAAAGCCTTACTAAAGTCTAAATAAACAATATCGAATTCTTTATCGTGATCAACAGCCTCAAAAGCTTTACTGAAGAAGGATAAAAAAATTAGATAGGCAGGAACGGCACCTCGTGAATCCATGCTGGGTAAGGCATGACGAGGGAATTACTAGTGATATGAGCAAATTCGCTGATGACACGAAGATAGGTAGGATAATCGATTCAGACGTAGATGTCACGGAACTTCAGGAGGATTTAGACAAACTCAATTCCTGGTCAGAAAAATGGCAGATGCAGTTCAATGTAGATAAATGCAAAGTTCTAAAGCTCGGGAATGTTCATAACCTAGCACCTACCAGCTTAATAATGTTGAACTCAGCCGTACAGAATGCGAAAAGGATCTGGGGGTTATGGTAAGCAGCAACCTCAAACCAAGTCAGCAATGCCTAAGCGTAAGAAATAAAGCAAATAGATTACTGGGATTTATATCAAGAAGTGTAAGCAACAGAAGTCCAGCGGTTATATTACAGCTTTATACATCATTAGTAAGGCCTCACCTAGATTATGCAGCTCAGTTCTGGTCTCCATTTTACAGAATGGATATAAATTCGTTAGAAAACATTCAGCGACGAATGACAAAGTTAATTCATAGCATTAGAAATCTTCCGTATGAAGAAAGATTGAAGACCCTTAAATTACATTCACTTGTAAGACGAAGAATGAGGGGAAACATGATCGAGGTATATAAGTGGAAGATGGGTATTAATAAGGGGGATATAAATAAGGTCTTGAGGATATAAATAAGGTCTTGAGGATATCTCTCCAAGAGAGAACCCGCAATAATGGATTCAAATTGGATAAGTTTAGATTTAGAAAGGATATAGGAAAATATTGGTTTGGAAATAGGGTAGCTTCGGCTCCCTCAGCACCCTAGTGATGGACCAGGTGCTTCGGCTCCTTCAGTACCCTGGTGATGGACCAGGTGCTTCGGTTCCTTCAGTATGACCCTGGTGATGGACCAGGTGCTTCGGCTCCCTCAGCACCCTAGTGATGGACCAGGTGCTTCGACTCACTCAGTACCCTGGTGATGGACCAGGTGCTTCGGCTTATTCAGTGCCCTGGTGATGGACCAGGTGCTTCGGCTCCCTCAGCACCCTAGTGATGGACCAGGTGCTTCGGCTCCCTCAGTACCCTGGTGATGGACCAGGTGCTTCGGCTTATTCAGTGCCCTGGTGATGGACCAGGTGCTTCAGCTCCTTCAGTACCCTATTTTATAGTGCCCTGATTATCAAAGCATATTCCATGGATGGAGTAGGTGGGTTGGGTATGAGTTTTTGTTTGTGGGATTGGTTTTGGGTTTTGCCTAGTGTGGATCAGTTGGCTTGATGCAGTGTTCCTTATTTCTGTGTTCTTGTGAGTGAGAGGGGTTGGTGCTGAACGGGACTTGCACAGTTGTTGGGGGGTGTTGTCGGGGCTTCTTGCTTGGATGGCGATGGGGATGGGTTGCACAAATATTTTTGTTGGTGGGTTGGTTTTGATATGGACCTGCCAAGTATGGGCCAGTAGGCCTGTTGCAGTGTTCCTCCTTTCTTATGTTCTTATGAGTGGAACAGTCTGCCTAGTAGGGTCATTGAAGCTATGACCTTGGGTAGTTTCAAATTTAGGTTGGATAAATTCATGAGTGAGAGGGGTTGGATTTGAGTGGGACTCGCACTTGAGTTAATAGAATCTTCAAAGCTTATTTCTTGTGTAGAATTGAAAATTAGGTTGGGCAATTATTCTGTTAGTGGGATGGATTGTGAAGGACCTGCCTAGTATGGGCCAACAGGCCTGCTGCAGTGTTCCTCCTTTCTTATGTTCTTATGTTCTATTGGTGAGCCATGACTCGATCCATGACAGCACTTTTTCCCCAATGCCATGAGCTGCCACTTTCTTTAACAGTCTCTGGTGCGGTACTCTATCAAAAGCCTTACTAAAGTCTAAATAAACAATATCGAATTCTTTATCGTGATCAACAGCCTCAAAATCTTTAGTGAAGAAGGTTAATAAATTAGATAGGCAGGAACGGCCCCTCGTGAATCCATGCTGAGTATCATTAATCAAATTATGGTTATCTAGATGGCTTCTAATAATATCAGCTATAATTGACTCTAGTAATTTGCCTACAATTGAGGTCAGGCTTATTTGGCGGTAATTTGACGGTAGTGACTTGTCCCCTGCTTTAAAAATAGGAATTACATTAGCCATCTTCCACATATCAGACACTACACCTGTTTGAAGAGATAAATTAAAAATGTTAGATATTGGTTCACAGAGTTCCATTTTGCATTCCTTAAGAACCCTTGCAAAAATCTCATCAGGACCCGGTAATAAGGCAAATAGATTACTGGGATTTATATCAAGAAGTGTTAGCAACAGAAGTCCAGAGGTTATATTACAGCTTTATACATCATTAGTAAGGCCTCACCTAGATTACGCAGCTCAGTTTTGGTCTCCATATTACAGAATGGACATAAAGTTAGAAAACATTCAGCGTAGAATGACTAAATTAATACATAGCATTAGAAATCTTCTTTACGAAGAAAGATTGAAGACCTTAAATTACATTCACTTGTAAGACGTATAATGAGGGAAGACATGATCGAGGTATACAAGTGGAAAATGGGTATTAACAAAGGGGATATAAATAGGTCTTGAGGATATCTCTCGAAGAAGAACCCGCAATAATGGATTCAAATTGGATAAGTTTAGATTTAGAAAGGATATAGGAAAATATTGGTTTGGAAATAGGGTAGTTGATGAGTGGAACAGTCTGCCTAGTAGGGTCATTGAAGCTAGGACCTTGGGTAGTTTCAAATTTAGGTTGGATAAATTCATGAGTGAGAGGGTTGGATTTGGAGTGGGACTCACTTGAGTTAATATAATCTTCAAAGCTTATTTCTTGGGTAGAATTGAAAATTAGGTTGGGCAACTATTCTGTTAGTGGGATGGATTGTGAAGGACCTGCCTAGTATGTGCCAACAGGCCTGCTGCAGTGTTCCTCCTTTCTTATGTTCTTATGATTCTATTAACTCAAGTGCGAGTCCCACTCAAATCCAACCCCTCTCACTCATGTATTTATCCAACCTAAATTTGAAACTACCCAAGGTCCTAGCTCAATAACCTACTAGGCAGACTGTTCCACTCATCAACTACCCTATTTCCAAACCAATATTTTCCTATATCCTTTCTAAATCTAAACTTATCCAATTTGAATCCATTATTGCGGGTTCTCTCTTGGAGAGATATCCTCAAGACCTTATTTATATCCCCCATAATAATACCCATCTTCCACTTATATACCTCGATCATGTCCCCTCATTCTTCGTCTTACAAGTGAATGTAATTTAAGGGTCTTCAATCTTTCTTCATAAGGAAGATTTCTAATGCTATGAATTAACTTTGTCATTCGTCGCTGAATGTTTTCTAACGAATTTATATCCATTCTGTAAAATGGAGACCAGAACTGAGCTGCGTAATCTAGGTGAGGCCTTACTAATGATGTATAAAGCTGTAATATAACAGCTGGACTTCTGTTGCTTACACTTCTTGATATAAACCCCAGTAATCTATTTGCTTTATTTCTTACACTTAGGCATTGCTGACTTAGTTTGAGGTTGCTGCTTACCATAACCCCCAAATCCTTTCGCATTCTGTACGGCTGAGTTCAACAATATTAAGCTGGTAGGTGCTAGGGTTATGAACATTCCCGAGCTTTAGAACTTTGCATTTATCTACATTGAACTGCATCTGGCATTTTTCTGACCAGGAATTGAGTGTGTCTAAATCCTCCTGAAGTTCCGTGACATCTACGTCTGAAAGGAGGAACACTGCAACAGGCCTGTTGGCCCATACTAGGTAGGTCCTTCACAATCCATCCCACTAACAATATTTGCCCAACCAAATTTTCAATGCTACCCAAGCAATAAGCTTTGATAATTCTATTTACTCATGTGCAAGTCCCACTCAAATCCAACCCCTCACTCATGAGTTTATCCAATCTAATATGTTTATCAAACGCTATTTACATATCTATATTAATTCCTGTTTTCCATTTATACACCTCCACAGTGTTACTGTGTGTGTGTCTTTCACACACATTCGCACATGGCACACTACACAGCCACTCTCTCTGCCTAGTAGGGCTTGTAGATGAATGGTTCAGAGAACCGACAAGATGATAAATTAGACACATATGCAACACTTGGGTATCTTTATTGAGTGTAATAATATTGGTAGAATTACCGACAATATGTTAAGTAAAAGTACACAAATGCAACTAATGTGACATTTTATTGTGGCAACGTTTCGCTCTCCAGGAGCTTTCTCAAGCCGTGCGAAGGTACCCACCTTCGCACCCGTTGGCAACAACGCTGGTCTGACCCGCTAAATAAGAACATAAGAACATAAGAAAGGAGGAACACTGCAGCAGGCCTGTTGGCCCATACTAGGCAGGTCCTTCACAATCCATCCCACTAACAGAATAATTGCCCAACCTAATTTTCAATTCTACCCAAGAAATAAGGTTTGAAGATTCTATTAACTCAAGTGCGAGTCCCACTCAAATCCAACCCCTCTCACTCATGAATTTATCCAACCTAAATTTGAAACTACCCAAGGTCCTAGCTTCAATAACCCTACTAGGCAGACTGTTCCACTCATCAACTACCCTATTTCCAAACCAATACTTTCCTATATCCTTTCTAAATCTAAACTTATCTAACTTGAATCCATTATTGCGGGTTCTCTCTTGGAGAGATATCCTCAAGACCTTATTTATATCCCCTTTGTTAATACCCATTTTCCACTTGTATACCTCGATCATGTCTCCCCTCATTCTACGTCTTACAAGTGAATGTAATTTTAGGGTCTTCAATCTTTCTTCGTAAGGAAGATTTCTAATGCTATGTATTAATTTAGTCATTCTACGCTGAATGTTTTCTAACGAATTTATGTCCATTCTGTAATATGGAGACCAGAACTGAGCTGCGTAATCTAGGTGAGGCCTTACTAATGATGTATAAAGCTGTAATATAACCTCTGGACTTCTGTTGCTAACACTTCTTGATATAAATCCCAGTAATCTATTTGCCTTATTACGTACGCTTAGGCATTGCTGTCTTGGTTTAAGGTTGCTGCTTACCATCACCCCCAAGTCCTTCTCGCAATCTGTATGGCTAAGTTCTACGTTATTTAACTTATAAGTGCTTGGGTTATGGACACTCCCGAGCTTCAGAACCTTGCATTTATCTACATTGAACTGCATCTGCCACTTTTCTGACCACGAATCTGCTACTCTTTCTAGCCTTAATCCCATACATCACCAGGGATTGCGTTTATGCCGTGGTGCATTTCGTTCTTCCATTCTATTAAACCGAGTATAGGTTTCTGGCCTTCTTCTTGTCACCAATGTCGAGGATGGGAGACTACACTCTCCCGTCTTCGCATCGGATACACTCGTCTTACTCATGGGTTTCTCATGGAGAGGCTCCCTGCCCCTCTCTGTGAGCATTGTCAGGTTCCAGTGTCTGTTTGGCATATTCTGTTGGACTGCCCACTCTATAAACGGCCGCAAAATAGTCCGTAAAAAGAACACCTCTATATAAAACTGGAAGGTCATGTACTGCTGACCACGCAGCAGTCTGCCTGTTCATTGCCCTGTACGTCAACATGACCAGGGACCCAACAAAAAACAATATCTTTGTGCTTGCTAGAGATACGGCGTAACCAAAGTTGTATACAAAGAACTAGGGGGTGAGGTGTATCAATTTTACGGATAGCCTGTAAAGCACTAAGGGAGTCTGAAACGACCACAAATGGTGACACAGGCATAGATGCAATACGGAAAAGTGCCACAAGAATGGCATACAATTCAGCCATAAATATGCTAGCCGAGGGTAATAGATGCCCTTGCACGACGCTGTCCGGGAAGACTGCTGCGAATCCGACACTGTCAGATGACTTTGAACCATCGGTGTATACTGCGATGGCATGGGAATGAGGACTGAAGTGGTCTAGAAAAAAAGAGCGAGAAGCCGCCATAGGTAGTTGGACTTTTGCACAAGGTGGAGGAAAAGAACAGGAACGGACAGCAGGAACTTCCCAAGGGGGTAGCGGAAAGGGAGATGTCACATGAACGTATAAAGGTGGTAGCTGAAGGGAAGACAAGAGTGAATGTAGACGAAGAGAAAAGGGACCAAGTAAACAGGGGCGACGGACAAATAAAGAGCGCCTACTAACATCTGTGACAATCCTATACATGTAAGGATTGCGGAGGTCATGGGAGCGAACATAATAGCGAATGCAATGTGCATCACAACGATCAGACAAGGATGGAATGTTCGCTTCTAAATAGAGGCTCTCAACCGAGGAAGAACGAAATGCACCACGGCATAAACGCAATCCCTGGTGATGTATGGGATTAAGGCTAGAAAGAGTAGCAAGGAAGGCCGCCGAATATATCTGGTCACCATAATCGAGTTTCGATAAAATTAGGGCTGAATGCAGGCGGAGGATTTATTATAATCAAATAGAAGCGCTAAACCACATGGGTTATACAGCGTGAAGGCGGAGAGTGCTACGATCAGCCCCCACAAAAGATGTGCGAGGGTTTTTAGGAGGTTCAGACGGCTATGACAAGTTACCTTCAGAGAGGTAATGTGAGGTTTCCAGGACAATCGAAGGTCAAACAGGAGGTCGATAAACCTGACTATCACGTTCTGAGATACATGAGCTGTATAGGTACAACGGATGATCAGAGACCACTGAACGTCTAGTAAATGTAATTTGATGAGTTTTGCCACTAGAAAATTTAAACCCGTGAGTGGTGGCCCAATTGGAAACTTGGTTGACGGCATGCTGGAGGGAAACTGGAATGAGGTGAGAGTCAGCACCCGCACAAGCTATAGCAAAGTCATCCACATAAAGTGATGACCAAATGTTGGATGGGAGAACTGATGCCAGATTATTTATAGCAAGGAGAAAGAGTGTTGTGCTCAGAACACAGCCCTGAGGGACACCTTCAGCCTGGACAAAGTCCGGGGAAAGCTCATTACTAAATTGGACACGGAAATGTCTTTCAGTTAAGAAAGCCTTAAGGAAAAATGGTAAATTGCCTCGGAGGCCTAAGGAGTGGGCCTGGGTCAAGATATTATACATCCAAGTTGTGTCATAAGCCTTTTCAAGATCGAAAAAGATGGCGATAACCGAGTAGTTATTGGCCAAGGCATTACGAATATACGTATCCAAGCGCAGTAAGGGGTCAATGGCAGAACGGACTTACGAAAGCCATATTGACTAGTGAAGAGACTGCTGTGCGTCTCTAAATACCACATCAAACGTCTATTAACTAGACGTTCCATCACCTTGCAAACTGCACTGGTAAGAGCGATGGGACGGTAGTGGGAGGTATCATGTCCCGTAGTACGTGGTTTGCGAAAAGGGAGAACAATAGCAGACTTCCACAGTTGGGGAATAACTCCTTGTGACCATATAAGATTAAAGAGTCGTAAGAGGACAGTAGGAGCAGACTGATGTAAATGCTGTAGTATTATTATAATCAAATAGAAGCGCTAAACCACAGGGGTCATACAGCGCTGCAGGTTATTGCAGGATGCAGGGAGAATGGGTTGTAAGAGGGAGATGGATGATTAGTAGGGTATGGAGTGTAGCAGGACAGTGGATAATAATAATAATAATAATATTTTTATTTACTACAAGTACATGTACATGGTATACAGGCCTAGCTGACATCAGTGACATACTACTATATAGAAAGTCCCTTGTTATGCTGAGCATTTCGGGCAGATTAGGTCAGTGTCCTAGGATGCGACTCACACCAGTCGACTAACACCCAGGTACCCATTTTACTGATGGGGAACATAGACAACAGGTGTAAAGAAACACGCCCAATGTTTCTGCCCTGGCTGGGAAACGAACCCAGGCCCTCGCCGTGTGAAGCGAGAGCTTTAGCCACTAGACCACCAGAGTGCAGGGATAGAGGGTAGCAAGAGATCGAGGTAGAAGGGACTGAGGTAGAAGGGACTGAGGGAGGTGCTAGAGGTATAATCTTCAGAGTTTGTGTAGTAAGTCAGTTTCTGTCAAAAAGTCAACGAGAGAGTCAGGATTAAAGGAGGGTCCATCAGCAAGAAGGGAAGGTAAAGAAAGGGCCGCAGAGCGAAGACGCCGTTGGAGGTAAATTCTGCGTGCTCGTTGATAGAGTGGGCAGTCCAACAGAATATGTCGAACAGACACTGGAACCTGACAATGCTCACAGAGAGGGGCATTGAGCTTCTCCATGAGATACCCGTGAGTAAGACGAGTGTGGCCGATGCGAAGACGGGAGAGTGTAGTCTCCCAATTTCGACATTGGTGACAAGAAGGCCAGAAACCTATACTTGGTTTAATAGAATGAAGTTTGTTATTTAGCAGGTCAGACCAACGTTGTTGCCAACGGGTGCGAAGGTGGGTAGCAATGACCGCAAAATAGTCCGTGAAAGGAACACCTCTTTATGAAACTGGGAGGTCATGTACTGCTGACCGCGCAGCAGTGTCTGCCTGTTCATTGCTTTGTACGTCAACATGACCAGGGACCCAAGAAAAAACAATATCTTTATGCTTGCTAAAGATAAGGCGTAACCAAAGGTGGATACGAAGAACTAGGGGGTGAGGTGTATCAATTTTATGGATAGCCTGTAAAGCATAAGGAGACTGAAAAGACCACAAATGGTGACACAGGCATAGATGCAATACAGATAAGTGCCACAAGAATGGCATACATTCAGCAGTAAAGATGCTAGCCAAGGGTAACAGATGCCCTCGCATAATGCTGTCTGGGAAGACTGCTGCGAATCCGACACCATCAGATGACTTTGAACCATCGGTGTATACTGCGATAGTATGGGAATGAGAATGGAAGTGGTCTAGGAAAAAGAGCGAGAAGCCGCCATAGGTAGTTGAGCTGCGTAAGGTAGAGGAATAGAACAGACATGGACAGCAGGAACTTCCCAAGGGGGTAGGGGAAAGGAAGATGTCACATGAACGTATTATTATTATTATAATAAAATAGAAGCGCTAAACCACAGGGTCATACAGCACTGCAGGTTATTGCAGGATGCAGGAGAATGGATTGTAAGAGGGAGATGGATGATTAGTAGGGATGGAGTGCCGCAAGACAGTGGATAGTGCAGGGAGAGAGGTAGCAAGAGATCGAGGTAGAAGGGACTGAGGCAGGTGCTAAAGGTATAATCTTCAGAGTTTGTGTATTAAGTCAGTTTCTGTCAAAAAGTCAACGAGGATTAAAGGAGGGTCCATCAGCAAGAATGGAAGGTAAAGAAAGGGCCGCAGAGCAAAGACGCCGTTGGAGGTAAATTATGTGCGCTCCTTGATAAAGTGGACAGTCCAACAGAATATGTCGAACAGACACTGGAACATGACAATGCTCACAGAGAGGGGCAGGGAGCCTCTCCATGAGATACCCATGCATAAGACGAGTGTGGCCAATGCGAAGACAGGAGAGTGTAGTCTCCCAACCTCGACATTGGTGACAAGAAGGCCAGAAACCTATACTGGTTTAAAGAATGAAGTTTGTTATTTAGCAGGTCAGACCAGCTTGTTCCCAAGGGGTGCGAAGGTGGGGGGGCAATGACTGCAAAAACCTTTTTTGGGGGAAACACCTGTATATGAAACTGGGGGGTTTACCGCCCCAAGGGCAGGTTTGCCTGTTCATTTCCCTGAGTCAACATGACCAGGGACCCAAAAAAACAATATCTTTGTGTTTGCTAAGAAAAAGGAACCAAATTTGGGATTTTTTAAGAACTAGGGGGTCACTGAGTCTACCTGAGAAAATTTCCGGGGGTGCCCCGGGGCCCGGCCCGGGGTACCAGGCCCCCTTTTGGGACCAGAGCCTGATCAACCAGGCTGTTACTGCGGCCGCACCAGTCCAACGTACGAACCACACCCGGCTTCAGGTACCGATTTTAGGTGCCTGTCCAGCCCCGCTTGAAGACAGCCAGGGTTGTTGGCCCCTGATGTATGCTGGCAGTTAAAAATTTTGGGCCCCTGACATTTATTGTGTTGTCCCTAACGTGCTAGTGGCACCCCCTGCTCTTCTTTGGGGGGGAGTTACATCGCCGCCGAGTTTTTTTGCTTGGGGAGGATTTTTGTGTGCAATTTTGGGTACTAAGCCCGAGAATTTTCCATTTTATATAATAATGTTTTCCCGCTGCGTTCTAGAGAGTACAGGTTTGGGGAACTTCAAGCTCCCTAGTTGAGGGGGTTTTACACTTAGGTGCGGTAAGGGTTTTTTCTGCACATTTTCGCGAAATTTTTTACCTGCCTTGAAAGGTGCGTTAGTGTGCAGCAATATTCTAGCCTAATAGAACAAGGATCTGTAAAGTGTCAAATGGGTTGGATCCTGGTTTTAAATTCTCATTATCCATCCTGTCATTTTTTAAGATGCAATTGCTACTTTTTTATGGCCCCTTTAAGGTGAGATCCCTGACATGATCACTCCCAGGTCTTTGACATTATTTTTTCCTATTTGTGGGTTTGGGAAATTTGTTTGTACTCCAAGAATTTTTTTTTTCAAGCCGTATCTGAGAATTGAAATTTCTCATCATTGAACTTCATTTTTTCTGCAGCCCATTTAAAGATTTGGTTTATGTCTGCTTGGGGTCTAGCCGGCTTCCGGTGGACACGTCATACAGATTCGGGGGGTCATCTGCAAAGGAAGAAAAGCACTGTGGCTTATATCCCTGTCAATATCTGATATGAGGATGAGGAATAGAAAAGCAAGTACTGTGCCTTGTGGAACAGAGCTTTTCAGTGCTGCCTCAGACTTTACTCTGTTTTAAATACTTTTTTGTTTTATGTTAGGGAAAATAGATCCATCTACCAACTTTTCCTGTTATTCCTTTTCAACATTTTTTGTGCTATTACACCATGGTCACACTTGTCAAAGGCTTTTTCAAAAACTGTGTATATAACATCTGCATTCTGTTTATCTTCAGAGCATCCAGGACCTTGTCAGTGGTCCAGTAGTTGGGACAGACAGGAGCGGCCCCCAAACCCATGCTGTTCTGGGGTTTTAATGATGGGTATCAAGATGGGGGGGATCTTGCTTCTTAGAACCCTTCAAAGATTTTTTTATATGACTTCAAAAATTGGTCTGTAGTTCTTTTTTATTGTTTTTGCCCCTTTTTGGAGCGGGCATGTCTTGTTTTTAGTAGGGTGGACGATCCGTGTCCATGTTCCCTCCCAAAGATGTTAAAAGAGTGATAGGGGGTTTTTGCAGTTCTTGATGAACACGGAGTTCCAGAGTCTGGGGCCCGGAGCAGAGGCATGGCAGCATTTATTGCCTTTTCGAAAACAAGATGTCAGAAAGGCATCCTGTCAAATTTTTCACTCATAAAAATTCATTTAGGTTTTGATTTTCAGTCTGGTTAGTGGCTCCAAAACGAGTCAAATGGGACTTAAGTAACTCACTCATTTCCTTGCGCACTTGGGAGGGCCCATCCTTTTAAATAGGGGCCCAATACTGGTTTTGTTTCGACTTTGATTTTGATAGGAAAAGAAATACTTTGGGTTTCTTTTTAATTTCATTTATGGCTTTTTTTCTCCCGTTTTTTGATTTCCCGTAGATTCCCTTTTGTTTTAATTCAATGCTTGCTATTTCTCTGACTAGTTCTCCCTATATTTCAGAGATATTTGGGCCCCCCCT
>WNWK01045155.1:0-14839 GCA_009830355.1 Cherax destructor
AATTTAGTTTAGTTTGATATCTTTATTATGCACCCCATACCCATCCTGTGGGCGGTAGTCAAAAGATTACAGAGGTACATAATGGGTCCAGGGACTGGACCTCAAAGTTTGATAGCTGAGCAAGTTACAAAGGTAATGAACTCAGATGGTCACAATCATGACAAGTTACAAAGGTATTTGCAGATTACAGAGGTATATATGGGTCCAGAGACTGGGCCCCAAAGTTTTGATAGCTGAACAAGGTACAATGGTAATTAATTCACTAGTTACAAGGTAATGAATCATGTAAGTAAATTTACTTACGTCTGTACATGGTTGCACTCATGAACAAATTATAAAGCAATGAGCAATCTATTAGTCTACACCCAGCCACAACTGTAATGAGTTATTGGTGCAAATTTTAATTGTTGGGTCACACACACACACATATACATATACACATACACACGCATACATGTATATACATACACACATACACACATGTACATACACACACACACACACACCCCGTGTCAATGCTTTATTTACAGGGAGCAAAGTCAGGGTATTTTTCCAGAATGGTCTGTAATATACCACTGTGGATAAAATACTTTGACATATCTTGAACATTTCTGAATGAGTAGTCTCTGAATTCATTAATTTTATCGCACTCCAGTACATAATGACGCAGGGTGTGACAATAATCCAACTGGCAAAGTTTACATCTTGTTTGGTCTACATCTGGTGGTGGTGATTTAACCTGCCAAAGATACTTGTAACCCAGCCGGAGGCGAGGCGGTAGTGACATCCAAGAGTCTGCTTATTTTGTTGGATGCACCATAGACATGTGGCTCCTCCTGCATGATAGAATGATGATAGATGGACTGACTGGTGTCAAACTCCCTGAGTCTTATGTCAATAAAATTCAGTTGAAGTTCTTTTCGTATTATTGTTCTCAAACTGCTAACTGACAAGCCAAGATTGTAATCTATCCCTCTTTGAAAGCATAAAACTTAGCCAATTTATCAGTTCTATCATGCATCTGAAGACCAATGTGAGATGGAATCCACAGCATGTGCACTCTGACTCTACTATCCAGAATCCTACCATACCTGTGCCTGGCTTCTGACACGAGCATGCTACAAGTTATACTTGATGAGTTGAGAGCATTTATGGATAACAGAGAATCAGTTACAATTAGAGATCAACCTTAGATACATGGACGCATTTGAGTGCAAGGAGTATGGCAAACAGTTCTGTCTGAAGGGTAGAGGCCCAGTTATTGATGCGTGCTCCAATTTCTTTAAGAGAGCCATCACTCTGTATGACAACAGCAGCACTACCAGCTGCACCAGTGGATTGGTGAACAGAACCATCAACGTAAATAATTTGTGAGAGAGTGTGCTGTTTGGCTAAATTATCAATACAGTTTAAGGCATCATGTTTGGCTTCAAGGCGAAGCTTTGGTTGTGATTTAAGAAGTAGTTTGGGGGGAAATGGAGGGATGGTAGTTTGGAATGGGGTAATATTCCATGGAGCGGAGAAGTGCCGCTGTTGCCTTACTTGCCACAGATCATGTATCTGATTCATGCGGAGGTCGGTTCCAGTTTTTTCGATCCATCTGGAGGGATGTTCACTAGTGCTAAGGAAAGTTTGGAGGGCTTCTGTGCATGGGTTTGAATGGGCTTGCCTGAGCATATTAACCCCAATTAGGATATTTCTTTCAGTAACACGATCTCTGATGCTTGGAATATCAATTTAGCGGAGCTCAAAACGCGTGACTGCTGTTACTGTGTGTGTGTGTGTGTGTTAGTTACCATTTTGTCCTAGGCACATGTCGATTAGACACTAGGCCTGTTGTATGTATGTGTGTGTGTGTAACGAAACACTTCGAAATGTTTCGGCCCCGCCGTGCGTGAAGCAAGAGCCCTAGCCACCATGTACTCACCTAATTGTACTCACCTAATTGTGGTTGCAGGGGTCGAGACTCAGCTCCTGGCCCCGCCTCTTCGCTGTCCGCTACTGGGTCTCTGCTCTCCCTGCTCCATGAGCTTTATCATACCTCGTCTTAAAACTATGTATGGTTCCTGCCTCCACTATATCTTTCTCTAGACTATTCCACTTCCTGACTACTCTGTGGCTGAAGAAATGCTTCCTAACATCCCTTTGATTCATATGAGTCTTCAGCTTCCAGTCGTGTCCCCTTGTTTCTGTGTTCCCTCTCTGGAACATCACACACACACACACATGTGTGTGTGTGTGTGTGTGTGTATGTATGTGTATTAATTACCATTTTGTCCTAGGCACATGTCGATTGAAAACTGGGCCTGTTGTATATGCGTGTGTGTGTGTGAGTGTGTGTATGTATGTTAGTTAGTTACCATTTTGTCCTAGGCACATGTCGATTTGACACTAGGCCTGTTGTATGTATGTGTGTGAGTGTGTGTGTGTAAGGAAACACTTCGAAATGTTTCCGCCCCGCCGGGAATAGAACCCGGGCCCTCCGTGCGTGAAGCGAGAGCTTTACCACATGGCCACCGGGGGCCATGTGTGTGTATGTGTGTGTGTACTCACCTAATTGTGGTTGCAGGGGTCGATACTCAGCTCCTGGCCCCTGTGTGTATGTGTGTGTGTGTGACCCAACAATTAATATTTGCACCAAGAACTCATTACAGTTGTGATCGGGTGTAGACTAGTGAATTGCTCTTTGCTTTATAATTTGTTCATGATTGTAACCATGTATAAACGTAAGTAAGTAAATTTACTTACATGATTCATTACCTTTGTAACTTGTGAGTTCATTACCTTTGTAACTTGTGAGTTCATTACCTTTGTAACTTGTTCAGCTATCAAAACTTTGGGGTCCAGTCCCTGGACCCATTATGTACCTCTGTAATCTTTTGACTACCGCCCACAGGATGGGTATGGGGTGCATAATAAACATATCAAACTAAAACTAACTACCGCCCACAGGATGGGTATGGGGTACATAATAAAGATATCAAACGAAACTAACGATCGAGCTACGGGACACCAAGGGCTAAGAAGTCCGATTTCCTTGATCAAGGGCTCCTCACCAGCATCAAGGAAAAAGGTGTGGAGAGTGAGGTGTTGTGAGGTGAAAGTGCCAGCCAGTGAGGAAGAGTGATGCTGTTGTCTTGACCACTGCAGTGAAAGCAGCACAGAGCGGAGAGCCTGCCTCTCCATGATGCCCACGGCAACCACCACTATCATGCGCTGTGCAGCGAACCAGCTTTCTTTTTTAGGGGGACTACCTTTGGCTCAGAGGTTTATCAAGTTGCTTTCATGGTGATCGTGACCTGATAAAGCTCTATCCTGAGTGAAAAGTACGTACGTGTGTGGATGTGTGTACTCACCTATTTGTGGATGCAGGTATATATATATACGTATATATATATATATATATATATATATATATATATATATATATATATATATATATATATATATATATATATATATATATATATATATATATATATAATATGAAGTTTCGCTCGAAAATGAACATTAATGACTCGATAAAGCTCTGATTAATTACATATATGCAAGACTCTGGGTATCTTTACTCTGGAGACTTTTCGTCAATTAGGTGATGCACATAGTTTCTAATTTATCAACTTAAAAACATAAGAATGGAAGAACACTGCAGAAAGCCTACTGGCCCATACAAGGCAGAGATACTTGTCGGTACTGTATACCAATAATGTTTAAAGTATACATTTCACTATGTTTAGAGGGAAACTTATTGACAATACAAATTTGTTGTGTAAAACTCTTGGTTGTGATCGCTCAACTGGAAACAGCACTTTCTAAGGTATCGTGGATGAGAACTAAACGTAGTCTATATAAGGTATCGTGGATGAGAACTAAACGTAGTCTATATAAGGTATCGTGGATGAGAACTAAACGTAGTCTATATAAGGTATCGTGGATGAGAACTAAACGTAGTCTATATAAGGTATCGTGGATGAGAACTAAACGTAGTCTATATAAGGTATCGTGGATGAGAACTAAACGTAGTCTATATAAGGTATCGTGGATGAGAACTAAACGTAGTCTATATAAGGTATCGTGGATGAGAACTAAACGTAGTCTATATAAGGTATCGTGGATGAGAACTAAACGTAGTCTATATAAGGTATTGTGGATGAGAACTAAACGTAGTCTATATAAGGTATCGTGGATGAGAACTAAACGTAGTCTATATAAGGTATCGTGGATGAGAACTAAACGTAGTCTATATAAGGTATCGTGGATGAGAACTAAACGTAGTCTATATAAGGTATCGTGGATGAGAACTAAACGTAGTCTGTGTTTCACTGAGTAAATTAGCTATGATGAGACTGTAATATATGAAATAATTATATATGGAATGGTTGTAATATCTTAAAGGTGCAACTAAGGTCAGTGGGGTCAGAGAAAGGATCCAGTGTGACCTTTTCAATCCTGTTTCTTGCTCTGTGTCTGAATCGACTACTGCAGAAATAAAGAATAAAAAGACATTTCCGTGACTGGAACAACACACAAGCTTTTGACGAGGTATCGGTACGACAAGTCACGTTAAGTGTGACTTGTAAATTAGTGTAGTGTGGAAGTGTTTCTCGCTTTGCGTGATCGAGAAAGGTATTCCAGATTGTTGTATCTTAACTCATGCTGGTGGCCAGGATAGCCAACACTTGTTCACCTTCGTTTACTGATAGTGACCAGTTCGATTCCCGGCAAGGGTGGAAACATTGCACGTTTCCCTACACCTGCTGTCTATGTTCACCCATCAGTAAAATGGGTACCTGGGTGTTAGTCGACTGGTGTGGGTCGCATCCTGGGACAAGGATAAGATATAAGATTTCTTCGGATTTTTAACCCCGGAGGGTTAGCCACCCAGGATAACCCAAGAAAGTCAGTGCGTCATCGAGGACTATCTGTCTTATTTCCATTGGGGTCCTCAATCTTGTCCCCCAGGATGCCACACACACCAGTCGACTAACACCCAGGTACCTATTTGCTGCTAGGTGAACATGACAACAGGTGTAAGGAAACACGTCGAAATGTTCTTAGTGGGATGGAACGTGAAGGACCTGCCTAGTATGGGCCAACAGGCCTGCTGCAGTGTTCCTCCTTTCTTATGTTCTTATGTT
The DNA here is from genome assembly GCA_009830355.1 of Cherax destructor. NCBI lineage: Eukaryota > Metazoa > Arthropoda > Malacostraca > Decapoda > Parastacidae > Cherax > Cherax destructor. Next base: position 5,139 of record WNWK01045155.1, read on the forward strand.
CTTATGTTTCCACCCCGCCGGGAATCGAACCCGGGCCCTCCGTGTGTGAAGCGAGAGCTTTATTACCTTTGTAACTTGTGAGTTTATTACCTTTGTAACTTGTGAGTTCATTACCTTTGTAACTTGTGAGTTCATTACCTTTGTAACTTGTGAGTTCATTACCTTTGTAACTTGTGAGTTCATTACCTTTGTAACTTGTGAGTTCATTACCTTTGTAACTTGTGAGTTCATTACCTTTGTAACTTGTGAGTTCATTACCTTTGTAACTTGTGAGTTCATTACCTTTGTAACTTGTGAGTTCATTACCTTTGTAAGATATAGATAGATAGATACGGATTCTGCTTGCTGACTTTGCCCAGTGCGGTCACAGCAGCTCTGACTTTCGGTTTTCAGTCTCCTACGATCCCCGTTGGGGAGGGAACCTTACCTACACCACCATGGCACACCGAGTAAAGATCAAGGCTAAGGACTCTTCAACCACTGATGCTTCCAAGCTGGCCCTTGCTACTACCCTTAAAGCAATTTGCAGCTGAAATTCTCAGGAATTTCCACTCTTCATGAAGCCTTCCTGGTCACATTCATCAATGATGAGGAAGCAGAAAAGTACTCTCACCACCTGCTATCACGACCCTTGATGATCAAGGCTTTGTTCTCTCAACATCGCCATTTATGAGAGCAAAACGATCGGTGTTTATGAAGCGACTTGACAAACTCATCACCTCCATGACTACCAACGAAATCAAGCAATCAATTGAAGATCTCAACGATTGGGCTGAATTAGAAGCTGTAATCAAGATCCCCAATGCCTCATCAATGCTGAAAATCACGTTTATCGACGTGAACATGGCTGCCAGAGCTCTCTCTGATGGTCTAGCTGTCTCATACTACTACATCAACCCTGGTCAACTTGAACCTGAACGTTTCAAGCAAATTTCACCTTGCTGGACATGCTTTTCCTACAGCCATTCTACCAACGATTGTCACGTCAAGAACAAGAAAATATGTTCCACTTGTGGGTCTGAAGGTCACGACTTTCGTTCCTGCACCTCCACTACTGCTCCTACCTGCATCAACTGTAAAAGTGATCATCATACTCTGGCAGCCAAATGTCCTGTTCGAAAGGAGATCCTTTCCAAGAAATTAAAGGAAGACCTTAAGAAAACACCAGGCAACTCTCCAACTTATGCTGCAATAGCTAAACTCCAGTCTACTACCACCAAGATCCTGCAAGCCACTCAGCAGCCACCGCCACCACCACCACCACCCGCCTCGCCTCTGCCTGACGACATCTCCACGAAGATTTATTACTGCATGATGTATGCTCACATGAACAACGCAGCTAAACCAGGATCCTTCAACACATCGATAAACGAACTTCTTGCCCTCAACAACATGCCAGCATTCACCTTCCCAACAAGTCCTCCTTCAGCTGAGATTTTAAAGATAATTCCAAAATCGTCAGTTTTGCTGCACCAGATGACTTGCAAGAATTGCTGCTTGAAGATGACGCTCCTGCTACACCAGCCTCCACCAATGAGAGTTCACCTCCACCTCGCGCTACCACTACTACCAAGAACCAATCAGCTGCCTCCTCACCCGTGGAGATACAGCCAACTCCCATCAATGAGAAGCATTCAACTACTACTGCCACGGACCAATCACCGACCTTGCCTTCCACCGCCTCTGCTGCCTCCACCGCCTCTGCTGCCTCCACCGCCTCTGCTGCCTCCACCGCCTCTGCTGCCACGTACAAATCTCCACTCTCTAGTCTTCGATTCTACACAACTCGTCAGTTTAATAACCAAATGTTTGCCTCTGAACTTCACCAGCGAATTAAAGATGGGACTGCTAAGTTCGTCTATACTGACGTTCGCATTCCCTTCCATGTAGTACTCATTGCCCTCACCAACCATAAAAGCGACTATCAATTTCAAGTGGATCACCTCACACGTAAGCAGTACAACTCATTTGAAAACGGAAATATGATTAATTGAAGACTCAACACTTGACTGCTGACCTTCCCTGCCTGCCTGCCTGCCTCTGCCATCACCGCACCTTTCAAGGTGCCACCCTGCTGTTCCTGAATACTTGCCATCAAGACCTGCAGTACGTCAGTACCACTTGCTCCACAGTGGTTGGGCCACTGATCTTCACATCCTCCTCTCCTCCACCATCCCATCCTTTTCCAGCATTTCCATCCTTCCCCTTCCTTCTTCCTTCCCCATCTCGTCGATTCTTCGGCCATATCGTCGTCGTACCTTTGTAACTTGTGAGTTCATTAACTTTGTAACTTGTGAGTTCATTACCTTTGTAACTTGTGAGTTCATTACCTTTGTAACTTGTGAGTTCATTACCTTTGTAACTTGTGAGTTTATTACCTTTGTAACTTGTGAGTTCATTACCTTTGTAACTTACTCAGCTATCAAAACTTTGGGGTCCAGTCCCAGGACCCATTATGTACCTCTGTATTTTTTTGACTACCGCCCACAGGATGGGTATGGGGTGACTACCGCCCACAGGATGGGTATGGGGTGACTACCGCCCACAGGATGGGTATGGGGTGACTACCGCCCACAGGATGGGTATGGGGTGACTACCGCCCACAGGATGGGTATGGGGTGACTACCGCCCACAGGATGGGTATGGGGTGACTACCGCCCACAGGATGGGTATGGGGTGACTACCGCCCACAGGATGGGTATGGGGTGACTACCGCCCACAGGATGGGTATGGGGTGACTACCGCCCACAGGATGGGTATGGGGTGACTACCGCCCACAGGATGGGTATGGGGTGCATAATAAAGATATCAAACTACACTAGCCACCAGGCCTCCGGAAAATGCTCAGCATAACAGACCCCACAGGGTCTGTATACCTTGTACATGTACTTGTAAAAATAAAGATATTATTATTATTATTATTATTATTATTATTATTATTATTATTATTATTATTATTATTATTATTATTATTATTATTATTATTATTATTATTTTCATCTCTTTAAGATCCCAATGTAAATAAGTCACTTTGTCTGACTTTTTTGGGTTATCCTGGGTTCTCTACACATATGCTGCTATGTATGATGTTATCCTGGGTTCTCTATACATATACTGTTATGTATGATGTTATCCTTGGTTCTCTACACATATGCTGCTATGTATGATGTTATCCTGGGTTCTCTACACATATACTGTTATGTATGATGTTATCCTGGGTTCTCTACACATATGCTGCTATGTATGATGTTATCCTGGGTTCTCTACACATATGCTGCTATGTATGATGTTATCCTGGGTTCTCTACACATATACTGTTATGTATGATGTTATCCTGGGTTCTCTACACATATGCTGCTATGTATGATGTTATCCTGGGTTCTCTACACATATACTGCTATGTATGATGTTATCCTGGGTTCTCTACACATATACTGTTATGTATGATGTTATCCCAGGTTCTCTACACATATGCTGTTATGTATGATGTTATCCTGGGTTCTCTACACATATACTGCTATGTATGATGTTATCCTGGGTTCTCTACACATATACTGCTATGTATGATGTTATCCTGGGTTCTCTACACATATGCTGCTATGTGTGATGTTATCCTGGGTTCTCTACACATATACTGCTATGTATGATGTTATCCTGGGTTCTCTACACATATGCTGTTATGTATGATGTTATCCTGGGTTCTCTACACATATGCTGTTATGTATGATGTTATCCTGGGTTCTCTACACATATACTGCTATGTATGATGTTATCCTGGGTTCTCTACACATATACTGCTATGTATGATGTTATCTTGGGTTCTCTACACATATGCTGCTATGTATGATGTTATTCTGGGTTCTCTACACATATACTGCTATGTATGATGTTATCCTGGGTTCTCTACACATATGCTGCTATGTATGATGTTATCCTGGGTTCTCTACACATATACTGCTATGTATGATGTTATCCTGGGTTCTCTACACATATGCTGCTATGTATGATGTTATCCTGGGTTCTCTACACATATGCTGTTATGTATGATGTTATCCTGGGTTCTCTACACATATGCTGTTATGTATGATGTTATCCTGGGTTCTCTACACATATACTGCTATGTATGATGTTATCTTGGGTTCTCTACACATATGCTGCTATGTATGATGTTATTCTGGGTTCTCTACACATATACTGCTATGTATGATGTTATCCTGGGTTCTCTACACATATGCTGCTATGTATGATGTTATCCTGGGTTCTCTACACATATGCTGCTATGTATGATGTTATCCTGGGTTCTCTACACATATGCTGCTATGTATGATGTTATCCTGGGTTCTCTACACATATGCTGCTATGTATGATGTTATCCTGGGTTCTTTACACATATGCTGCTATGTATGATGTTATCCTGGGTTCTCTACACATATGCTGCTATGTATGATGTTATCCTGGGTTCTTTACACATATGCTGCTATGTATGATGTTATTCTGGGTTCTCTACACATATGCTGCTATGTATGATGTTATCCTGGGTTCTCTACACATATGCTGCTATGTATGATGTTATCCTGGGTTCTCTACACATATGCTGCTATGTATGATAATCTATGTAACTGTATTTGTGTATACCTGAATAAACATACTTACTTACCCATGTCAGGGGTCGTTTTCCCGTTTTCCCATGAACAAAAACACTATTTTTTTGTACTGTTAGTGTTTGGACATAGAATATTTAGTCTGAACAAGAGTTCGTTGCTGTCCTTGTACTGAACTCGAGTTGTAGTTAATGACCCATTTAGAAAACTGGAATCCAGCACGGTGTAAGTCAGTGATAGTTAGATATCAGCTAGGTACCAGGCAGTAATACTCTCTTTAAATCGAGTGAGAAACCTAGCGAATGTTTTTGATCACCTACTGAGACACCATCTGATAGAGACCCGTGTGAGAATACGCTTCTTCTGTTATCCTAACGCACAAAACGCCACTACCACCAAAAAAACCAGCCGAACGACCAGTTCCAGCTAAGGTGAAAGTTACCAGCAGCTGGTGTTTTGATATAATCTTCAAGAATCGGCTTACGGGAGTGAGAGAGCGAAAGTGAAGCTCATCCTGGTGTTAGTTACATCACGGGAGGAAGGAATGATTATTGTTTACAGTCTTAAACATGATGTTACAAATAATTATTGTTCTTCCACACCCGGAGGCTGGGTCCCCATAACCAGGTGGTGTTGTTTGTGACTATGGGTAGTCACAAGTGCTACTCTCCCCACAGGGTGCTACTCTCCCCACAGGGTTCTACTCTCCCCACAGGGTGCTACTCTCCCCACAGGGTGCTACTCTCCCCACAGGATGCTTCTCTCCACACAGGGTTCTACTCTTCCCACAGGGTGCTACTCTCCCCACAGGGTGCTACTCTCCCCACAGGATGCTTCTCTCCCCACAGGGTTCTACTCTTCCCACAGGGTTCTACTCTCCCCACAGGGTGCTACTCTCCCCACAGGGTGCTACTCTCCCCACAGGATGCTACTCTCCCCACAGGGTTCTACTCTCCCCACAGGGTGCTACTCTCCCCACAGGATGCTACTCTCCCCACAGGGTTCTACTCTCCCCACAGGGTGCTACTCTCCCCACAGGGTGCTACTCTCCCCACAGGGTGCTACTCTCCCCACAGGGTTCTACTCTCCCCACAAGGTGCTACTCTCCCCACAGGATGCTACTCTCCCCACAGGGTGCTACTCTCCCCACAGGGTGCTACTCTCCCCACAGGATGCTACTCTCCCCACAGGGTTCTACTCTCCCCACAGGGTGCTACTCTCCCCACAGGGTGCTACTCTCCCCACAGGGTGCTACTCTCCCCACAGGATGCTACTCTCCCCACAGGGTTCTACTCTTCCCACAGGGTGCTACTCTCCCCACAGGGTTCTACTCTCCCCACAGGGTTCTACTCTCCCCACAGGGTGCTACTTTCCCCACAGGGTGCTACTCTACCCACAGGGTGCTACATTCCCCACAGGATGCTACTCTCCCCACAGGGTACTACTGTTCCCAAAGGGTGCTACTCTACCCACAGGGTGCTATTCTTCCCACAGGGTACTACTGTTCCAACAGGGTGCTACTCTCCCCAAAGGGTGCTACTCTACCCACAGGGTGCTACATTCCCCATAGGGTGCTACTCTACCCACAGGGTGCTACTATTCCCACAGTGCTACTCTACCCATAGGGTAATAATGTTCCCACAGGGTGCTACTGTTCCCACAAGGTACTACTATTCCCACAGGGTGCTGCTCTACCCACAGGGTGCTACTGTCCCCCCTGGGTACTTGCCTGTATAAACAGTACCATCATTCCCCCTGTCTAAACTTACCGACACTTTCGGTCGACGACATTGACTTAATTCAGAATATGGATACAACATAAATAAACTGCGAATATTTTGACTTGCTATGTCTTACCTGAGAAAAAACAGGTGAAGACAGTAGAAGCAAGTTGATAACCCCAGTGTACCTTTAATAACGACAGTGTACCTTTAATAACGACAGTGTACCTTTAATAACGACAGTGTACGTTTGATAACGACAGTGTACGTTTGATAACGACAGTGTACGTTTGATAACGACAGTGTACCTTTAATAACGACAGTGTACCTTTGATAACGACAGTGTACCTTTAATAACGACAGTGTACGTTTGATAACGACAGTGTACGCTTGATAACGACAGTGTACGTTTGATAACGACAGCAAGACACCTTGTCTTGTTTGTCTTCAGCAAGACAGAAACAGCCTTCCATTGTTCTGTCTAGAGTACAACACTTCAGTAAGTTAGTCTCCCAAACTATTAAGAGTGGCGCAGTGCCAGCATGTCTTTCAGTGTCAATTGTCACTGCTAAAGTAGAGCTTCCAGTCCTTCGAATCATAAGTGAGGTAAAGAACAAAAAGGCGGAATACCGTGACTGGAACAACACATAAATAACCCTCACATAGGAGAGGCTTAGGGCAACGCTTCGGTCCGACTTGGACCATTTACAAGTCACACTAACACACGAGCGTGAGGGAACCACTATATATACGAGAGGGGGACAAGAACGGAACTTTTTTCTTCCTCTCTTTGTCCCGTCCCTGTCCCCCTCTATTATACACTGGCTCCCTCCCTCTCGTGTTAGTGTGACTTGTAAATGGTTCAAGTCGGACCGACACGGCGTTATAAACTTCTTTCCTATGCGCGGGTTATTTGTGGATAAGTGAGGTAGTCCCTTCTGTGTTTATGTCATCACTGAAGGCTCTTGACTCCTATAATGACTCTAACAACATGCTCATTGGAGAAGCCAGGTATAGATACTCAAAAATCCGGGACAAAGGAATTAAAGTACATTTACTATGGATTCCATCACACATTGGATTACTCCTTCATGATAAAGTTGATGTGTTAGCCAAGAAGAACACCCATAAGGAGAATGTAGAATATAACTTTGGTATATCTGTGTCTAGCATTAGGAATAATATTAGGAGAGAAATAAATAATGAAAATGATAGCTATAGGAATGCAGTTAGAAGCCTGAGTAGATCTATAACCCACTATGATAACATGAATGTAGATAATTATGTTTATGGAGCAACTTGCAATGTGAACAGACTGACTGATGTTGTAGTGGCCAGGCTTAGGCTTGGCTACAGGTACTTCTGACAGTTTGGGAGACACAGATGATGATCAAACTAAATGCAAATTATGTGATCAGGCATATGGTCACTGTCTTGAACACTATGTGCTTAATTGTGCACTTATTGAGGAATATAGAGATAGACAATATAATAACCTATGTGACATGTCAAGATATCTTATTCATGAAATAAGATACCTGCTTGTAACAGATAATTGAAATGTAGATATAAACCCAAATGTACAATTGTTAACCCCTTTGGGGCCTAGTGCCTAGGGCTTTTGTGTATCCATATGCTCTTGCGCTACCGTCCACAGGATGGATATGGGGTGCACAATAAACTAGCCACTTCGGTGGCAAAATCTAAAAAAAAAAATATGTTGCGACATGCGCTGAGTAAACCACATTGGTTTATCGCTTCATGACACGCTACAACACACTCAGGTGGGCTGTAACACAGACTGTCAACCCCACTAAGATTTCGTCATCTGTGACAAATTAGGTTACGTAGCTGTGCTAAATTGCCGGTGTGTGAGAGGTGTATACTTCACAATGCATATAACCGAAAAGTTTACATCTAGCAAGGTATATGAGGTTTGTAACCGCAGTACGTGTACACCGAGATGTGTATTCTTACGTATATTCACAGAAAAGTATACATATCTGTGTACATCTCTCAGTGTAGCGGAGTGGTGGGTGACCAGAGTCCTGGTAAGGTGGGTGAGGCACTGTGATAGGGAAGTGGTGGGTGACCAGAGTCCTGGTAAGGTGGGTGAGGCACTGTGATAGAGTGGTGGGTGACCAGAGTCCTGGTAAGGTGGGTGAGGCACTGTGATAGGGGAGTGGTGGGTGACCAGAGTCCTGGTAAGGTGGGTGGGGCACTGTGATAGGGGAGTGGTGGGTGACCAGAGTCCTGGTAAGGTGGGTGAGGCACTTGTGGTTTACCCCACACACTCCCACCCACAAAGTCGGGCCTATCAAATATTACAATATAAAATTTAATACCAATACTGTTGATTAATTATAAGATAGTAAGTGGACTGTATGAAGGGATTTGTGACCTGAAAGGGCGGGGGGTTAGTCCACCGCTAGCAAATAATAATATATGCTTATTATTCAAAAAAAATTATAGAATGTACCTGGAGTACTCACCATAGACAGATTAGCTCTTCTTTAGTCATTTGTAGAGCAGGTCCTAATGCCTACCCAACAATTAGAACCTGAACTGGCCAGTCAATAATTCTCGTTATTAGGTAACAATGGCGTGACGCACATCATTGAGGTTTCCTAATGTCGGTTATTATGATGGCTTCAGGGGCAAATTTATATTACAACAACAATTACTACTATAAGTACTACTACTACAACTACTACTACAACAACTTTGATATCACTATGCCCACCTACACTCCCTAGAAACTAATCATACACATTTCTAATCTCAGTGGTGTGGAACACGTGCACGACCTGTATGCAACTAGTACAGACATGAACTAGCAGCTCTGGTCTCCATCATAATGAAAAGTGTCAAGTAAAGCATATCTAAGAAAATTATAAATCATTAGATATAACAAGACGTTTTCACTGACGTTAACATTGTATAGCGTCCATAAGTACCTATTGACAATATGGTTTATATGGTATGTAGTGTAGACAGACAGCACCATATACTAGAACTACATTTTAGTGTCCAAATAATTAACTTTTCAGACACCTCCATGCAAACCCTCCAGATGGTTTAATATATTATACCTCATACCCATCCTGTGGGAGGTAGTCAAAAGATTACAGAGGTACATAATGGGTCCAGGTACCAATGGAAATAAGTCACTCTGTCTGACTTTGGGTTATCCTGGGTCCTACACATATGCTGCTATGTATGATAATTCTATGTAAATGTATTTATGTATACCTGAATAAGCTTACAGGGACTGGTCGCAAGATTTTGATAGGTAAACAAGAGATATCAGGTATCTTGACTTGTTTGGGTTATCTTAGGGAACAATATGTTACTATATATAATAATCTGCTAACTGATT
>WNWK01045156.1:0-14839 GCA_009830355.1 Cherax destructor
GGGAACTATGGCCTAGGCTGCCGTGAAAAAAAAAAAAAGAATTAGAAATTTGTGAGGGGAAAGAAAGTCTCCTTGATAAAGTGTCATACATATGGAATAGTGTATATGACAGTGGTACTCTAGTGTATATCACAGTGGACCCTAGTGTATACACAATTTAATTTTGGGGGCCCCCTGGTTTTTATATCACGTGGACTAGTGTATATAAAGGGTACCCTAGTGTATATCCAGTGGTCCCTTAGTGTTATCACAGTGGTACCTAGTGTATATACAGTGGTACCCTTTTATATCACATGGCCCCTTAGGTGTATATCACAGTGGTACCTAGTGTATATCACAGTGGTACCTTAATTATATCACAGTGGTACCTAGTGTATATCACAGTGGTACCCTAGTGTATATCACAGTGGTATTTTTCTAGTGTATATCACAGTGGTACCCTAGTGTATATCACAGTGGTACCTAGTGTATATCACAGTGGTCCTTAGTTATATCACAGTGGTACCCTAGTGTATATCACAGTGGTACCTAGTGATATACAGTGGTACCTAGTGTATATCACAGTGGTACCCTAGTGTATATCACAGTGGTCCCCAAATGTATATCACAGTGGTACCTAATGTATATCACAGTGGTACCCTAGTGATATCAAGTGGTACCTAGTGTTATCACAGTGGTACCTAGTGTATATCACAGTGGTACCTAGTGTATATCACAGTGGTCCCTAGTGTATATCAAGTGGTCCTAGTGTATATACAGTGGTCCCTAGTGTATATACAGTGGTACCAAAGTGTTATATCACAGTGGACCCTAGTGTATATACAGTGGTACCCTAGTGTATATCACAGTGGTCCGTAGTGTATATCACAGTGGTACCCTAGTGTATATCACAGTGTTACCCTAGTGTATATCACAGTGGTCCCTAGTGTATATCACAGTGGTACCTAGTGTATATCACAGTGGTACCTAGTGTATATCACAGTGGTACCCTAGTGTATATCACAGTGGTACCCTAATGTATATCACAGTGGTACCTAGTGTATATCACAGTGGTACCCTAGTGTATATCACAGTGGTACCCTAGTGTATATCACAGTGCTACCCTAGTGTATATCACAGTGGTACCCTAGTATATACACATGGTACCCTAGTGTATAAAACAGTGGTACCTAGTGTATATCACAGTGGTACCCTAGTGTATATCACAGTGGTACCTAGATGTATATCACAGTGGTACACTAGTGTATATCACAGTGGTACCTAGTGTATATCACAGTGGTACCCTAGTGTATATCACAGTGGTACCCTAGTGTATATCACAGTGGTACCCTAGTGTATATCACAGTGGTACCCTAGTGTATATCACAGTGGTACCCTAGTGTATATCACAGTGGTACCCTAGTATATATCACAGTGGTACTTTAGTGTATATCACAGTGGTACTTTAGTGTATATCACAGTGGTACCCTAGTGTATATCACAGTGGTACCCTAGTGTATATCACAGTGGTACCCTAGTGTATATCACACTGGTACCCTAGTGTATATCACAGTGGTACCCTAGTGTATATCACACTGGTACCCTAGTGTATATAACAGTGGTACCCTAGTGTATATCACAGTGGTACCTAGTGTATATCACAGTGGTACCTAGTGTATATCACAGTGGTACCCTAGTGTATATCACAGTGGTACCCTAGTGTATATCACAGTGGTACCCTAGTGTATATCACAGTGGTACCCTAGTATATATCACAGTGGTACCCTAGTGTATATCACAGTGGTACCCTAGTGTATATCACAGTGGTACCGTAGTGTATATCACAGTGGTACCGTAGTGTATATCACAGTGGTACCCTAGTGTATATCACAGTGGTACCCTAGTGTATATCACAGTGGTACCCTAGTGTATATCACAGTGGTACCCTAGTGTATATCACAGTGGTACCCTAGTGTATATCACAGTGGTACCTAGTGTATATCACAGTGGTACCCTAGTGTATATCACAGTGGTACCCTAGTGTATATGACAATGGTTCCCTAGTGTATATCACAGTGGTACCCTAGTGTATATCACAGTGATACCCTAGTGTATATAACAGTGATACCCTAGTGTATATCACAGTGGTACCCTAGTATATATCACAGTGGTACCCTTGTGTATATCACAGTGGTACCCTAGTGTATATCACAGTGGTATCCTAGTGTATATCACAGTGGTACCCTAGTGTATATGACAATGGTTCCCTAGTGTATATCACAGTGGTACCCTAGTGTATATCACAGTGATACCCTAGTGTATATAACAGTGGTACCTTAGTGTATATCACAGTGGTTCCCTAGTGTATATCACAGTGGTACCCTAGTGTATATCACAGTGGTACCCTAGTGTATATCACAGTGGTACCCTAGTGTATATCACAGTGGTACTTTAGTGTATATCACAGTGGTACTTTAGTGTATATCACAGTGGTACTTTAGTGTATATCACAGTGGTACCCTAGTGTATATCACAGTGGTACCCTAGTGTATATCACAGTGGTTCCGTAGTGTGTATTACAGTAGTACCGTAGTATATAGATAAGATACCATAATAAATGCTATGGTGAAGATTAAGACGGAAGTGATAGTGGCCAAATAGATACTAACTTGTGTTGTAAACAGTTGCCAGCAATCGCCAGGATCCTAGCACACAGGTAACCTCGTATTAATAATCTTCCTAAACCTGCTAGTGTACCTGACATATAGTCTAGTGATACCATTGAGTAAACAAATTTCTATTGAAATACGAAAAGTGTACAGTTGTGTAAAAATACGGTAAACAGTGTAGAGTTGACAGTGAACGCAGGATAAAACAACACTGTAGAATTGTCAGTGAACGCAGGATACAACAACACTGTAGAGTTGTCAGTGAACGCAGGATACAACAACACTCACCTAATTGTACTCACCTAATTGTGGTTGCAGGGGTCGAGACTCAGCTCCTGGCCCCGCCTCTTCGCTGTCCGCTACTGGGTCTCTGCTCTCCCTGCTCCATGAGCTTTATCATACCTTGTCTTAAAACTATGTATGGTTCCCGCCTCCACTATATCGTTCTCTAGACTATTCCACTTCCTGACTACTCTGTGGCTCAAGAAGTGCTTCCTAACATCCCTTTGACTCATCTGAGTCTTCAGCTTCCAGTTGTGACCCCTTGTGTCTGTGTTCCCTCTCTGGAACATCCTGTCACTATCTACCTTGTCAATTCCCCGCAGTATTTTGTATGTCGTTATCATGTCTCTTCTAACCCTTCTGTCCTCCATTGTTGTTAGTCCTATTTCCCTCAACCTTTCTTCATAGGGCAGTCCCCTGAGTTGTGGAACTAGCCTTGTCGTAAACCTTTGCCCTTTCTCTAATTTCTTGACATGCTTAACCAGGTGTGGGTTCCAGACTGGTGCTGCATACTCTAGTATGGGCCTGACGTACACGGTGTACAGTGTCTTGAACGATTCCTTGTTAAGGTAACGGAACGCTAATATTAGGTTTGCCAGTCGCCCATATGCTGCCGCGGTTATCTGGTTGATGTGTGTTTCCGGAGACGTGCTTGGCGTTATACTCACCCCAAGGTCTTTCTTTCTCCTTTGGTGAGATTTGTAGCCTTTGTCCACCTAGCCTGTATTCTGTCAGTGGTCTTCTTTGCCCTTCTCCGATCTTCATGACTTTGCATTTGGTGGGGTTAAATTCGAGAAGCCAGTTGCTAGACCAGATGTCAAGCTTGTCCAGGTCTCTTTGAAGTCCTGCTTGGTCTTCATCCGTTGTGATTCTCCTCATTAATTTCACATCATCTGCGAACAGAGACACTTCTGAGTCTATCCCGTCCGTCATGTCATTCACATATACCAAGAATAGCACTGGTCCTAGGACTGACCCCTGCGGTACATCGCTCGTCACCGGCGCCCATTGTGATACCTCATCGCGCACCATGACCCGTTGTTGCCTCCCTGTGAGATATTCCCTGATCCATTCCAGTGCCCTTCCTGTTATACACGCTTGGTCTTCCAACTTCTTTACTAATCTCATATGAGGAACTGTGTCGATGGCCTTCCTGCAGTCCAGGAAAATGCAGTCAACCCACCCTTCTCTCTCTTGCCTTACCTCTGTTACTTTATCATAGAACTCCAGGAGGTTTGTTACACAGGATTTGCCTTCCCTGAATCCGTGCTGTCTGGCGTTGATTATCCTGTTCTGCTCCAGATGCTCCACAATTCTTTTCCTGATGATTTTTTCCAAGACTTTGCACACTATACACGTAAGTTCACCGGTCTATAGTTTAGTGCCTCCTTTCTGTCTCCTTTTTTAAAGATGGGGACTACGTTGGCCTTTTTCCATATCTCAGGTAGCTGCCCAGTTTCAAGGGATGTGTTGAATATTATGGTAAGTGGCACACTCAGAACCTCAGCTCCTTCCCGAAGGACCCACGGGGAGATATTGTCCGGGCCCATCGCCTTTGATGTATCAAGGTCACTGAGTAACTGCTTCATCTCCCCCTCAGTTGTGTGTATGCCCTCCAGCACTTGATACATCCCTTGTTGGTGACACACCCCGTCCTGTCTACCCAGCTGCCTTCCTGCCTCCACTGTGAATACTTCCCTAAACCTTGAGTTGAGCTCCTCACATACCTCTTGATCATTACTTGTGAATTCCCCATCTTCTCTCCTCAGCCTTATCATCTGGTCCTTGACTGTTGTCTTCCTTCTGATGTGACTGTACATCAGTTTTGGGTCAGACTTGACTTTCGATGCTATGTCATTTTCGTACTGTTTCTGGGCCTCCCTCCGTACCTGTGCATACTCGTTTCTAGCTCTTCGACTAATCTCCTTGTTTACCTGGGTTCTTTGCCTTTTGTACCTTTTCTATTCTTTGACACTCCTAGTCTTCGCCTCCCTGCACCTTTGGGTAAACCAGGGGCTCTTTCTGGTCTTCCCATTTAATCTTTTTCCTTTGGGTATAAACCGTTCCTCTGCCTCCTTGCACTTTGTCGCTACGTATTCCATCATTTCATTTACTGACTGTCCTTCCATTTCCCTTTCCCACAGAACCTCCTTCAGGAAATTCCTCATACCCGTGTAATCCCCTCTTTTAAAGTCTGGTATGTCTCTTTCAGCACCGTTTTCCCTCTCCACCTGTAGCTCTACTATGTACTCAAAACTCAGCACTATATGGTCGCTGGCTCATAGGGGGCTCTCGTGTGTTATGTTCTCGATATCTGAGCTATTCAGTGTGAATACAAGGTCCAGCCTTGCTGGTTCGTCCTCTCCTCGATCTTTGGTCGTGTCCCTGACATATTGGTGCATCAGGTTTTCCAGTACCACGTCCATCATCTTGGCTCTCCAAGTTTCTGGACCCCCACGTGGTTCTTGGTTCTCCCAGTCGATCTTCCTGTGGTTGAAATCGCCCATGACCAGTAACTTCGCTCTGCTCATGTGCGCTTTTCTTGCCACCTCCGCCAGGGTGTCCACCATTGCTCTGTTGTTCTCGTCATACTCTTCTCCTGGCCTCCTGCAGTTCTGTGGTGGGTTATACATCACTGCAATGACTATCTTGTGCTCCCCAGACTGGATGGTACCTACTATAAAGTCCCTTTCTCTACACACCTCCATTCCTGCCATTTCCTCGAATCTCCAACGGTTCCTTACGAGCAGTGCGACACTGTAGAGTTGTCAGTGAAAGCAGGATACAACAACACTGTAGAGTTGTCAGTGAACGCAGGATACAACAACACTGTAGAGTTGTCAGTGAACGCAGGATACAACAACACTGTAGAGTTGTCAGTGAACGCAGGATACAACAACACTGTAGAGTTGTCAGTGAACGCAGGATACAACAACACTGTAGAGTTGTCAGTGAACGCAGGATACACAACAACATAAGACCATCTATCATCCAGAAACTATTTAATCAGTGTTGTCGTAGCTAATAACAGTAACATAATGGTACTTAGTGTGGTGGAGTGACGAACATTAGAAAATTCTTCCTTTTTGAAATACGAGACGTTTACAGTTACTTGTGGAAATACGTAACACCTGTAGTTGGCAGTGGTCGCAATATACACAATGAAAAGCCAATATTCTTCCAGTAATCTTTCTTCAGCAGTCGCCATACCATAGCCAACAATAGTGATAAAATAGCATTTGATGTGGTGAAGATGGAAATCTAGATAGTTAAACAGTGATCTATAAGTGCCCAAAACTTCAGGCTGTGAAAAAGGGTGCCAGAGGTCACCGGCCGTTCTTCATAGTAGGAGCTGCCAGAAGTCACCGGTTTCTCCAACACGCAAGTTATACTTTTTGTATCAAACTGAACACATATTACTATGTTAAATAATATTCCAGTAGTTTTTTCACGAGCTAGTCTAAAATTACCACCATGATTAGTTAAAAAATAAGTGATCCACTGACTGGATTCATCCAAAAATAAATGAACCAATGACCGGATTCAAAAGCTGACCGAGTTTCTAAGTGCCCTTAACACCCAAAAGCTGATGGGTTTTTTAGGTGCCCTTATCAAACAAACTAATTTTATAGTAGGCCTATCTAGCCAGCCCACCTTGAAGAACTGTTCAAGTGTACCAGGAGGGAATATTGTTGTATAGGATTGTAACTATAATACATAAAATCTATATATATCAAATTACAGTATATATACAAATATATATATATATATATATATATATATATATATATATATATATATATATATATATATATATATATATATATATATTACAGTGGACCCTCGCTATTCGAACACTCCAAAACTCACCCTCATTCCAGAATGCTGTTCAAGTGCTGTTACCAAACGAATTTATTCCCATAAGGAATGATGTAAATTAGATTAGTCCATTTCAGACCCCCAAAAATACACTTATAAAAGCACTTACAATAATAAACTTACATAAAAGGGTGAGTTTTGGAGTGTTCGAATAGCGAGGGTGCACTGTATATATATATATATATATAGATATAGATATATATTATTGTAACCACAAACGAGTGGTATTTAATCAATAACAACACTGCGACTAGCCGAGGATTCAAACCCGTGTCGTTTTAGCCCTCCTCATGGTGAGAGAAAATTCACGACGCTCTAACCCACGGGAGAGTTGTAAAGTGTTGTAAATGACCACCACCATGAAAATCTGTGTAGTCTGCAGAAAGGGTAACAAAGTCATGCCTGGATTGCTTGCAATCTCTGTGGTAAATAGTCCCATGGGTCGTGCAAGAACTTTAAACCAGTCGCTACTTTTGATATAAAATCAGAAATGTTTTTGGGTCTGCCCAAACGAGATACATCTGTATGAGGAAATTACATCTATATAAAAAGACAAGAACACCAATAAAATATCCTTCATGAGAGACATGTCAGCATGGTACGACAGCTGGGAAAATAAAATAGTTGGGTTTGACGGGGCTGTCTTGGAGGACAGTGCTCTTAAGGGTGCTAGTGTTGTCCTGGAGGACAGTGCTCTTGAGGGTGCTAGTGTTGTCCTGGAGGACAGTGCTCTTAAGGGTGCTAGTGTTGTCCTGGAGGACAGTGCTCTTGAGGGTGCTAGTGTTGTCCTGGAGGACAGTGCTCTTGAGGGTGCTAGTGTTGTCCTGGAGGACAGTGCTCTTGAGGGTGCTAGTGTTGTCCTGGAGGACAGTGCACCAAATGGAGATAGTGGCCCTGGTGATGAAACAGGTAAAGACAACGCTATTCACTATACAAAGGTACAAAATAACGATACTTCTGGAGATGGAACAAATGTGATGCCTCAGGAAACTATGTTGACACATTACCTGTAAAAACTGGTGGAAGTACTGATGTCCATACAGGGGCGCTAGGTAGAGGGGAAACAGAAAAAAATGCACCAGCAGCGAACGCAGTCACAAAAAATCCTAGCAAACAAAATTCCAGTTTATGCAAATTCTATGCCTTGGGTATCTACTGGCATGGTGTATCTGGTAAAACAGGTGGGACATGCACCTTTGACCATCTCAAAAAATGCCGCACCCTCATGTCAACAGGAGAGTGCAACTTTCCTTCCTGTAACTTATTTCACCCTGTAATGTGTCACTCATCAATCCATGAAAGAAAATGCTACAACACATACTGCCAGGCACATCATCTAAAGGGGACAGGAAGACACAGACCAGCCAGACTATGGTAAACAAAAGAGGGGAGCCATAACCTCTCCAGAGAAGGAGTTTTCTAGTGCCAGGAGGGAAAAAAGACTGGCAAGATATGAGAGAAATCTTACACAAATTGAAAACACTTCTGGAGCAGAGGCACAGTCATTGGTCTCCACTCCAGAACAACAGATATTAAAGCCACCAAAAAAAAAAACCTTTAAATTCCATCAATATAACGACATTTGTCTTTGCAAACATACAGGGTCTAAAGCCGTCAACAAACAACAAAATTCCTTACATCAAGGGACTGCTCACGGAGTCAAATGCAATGTTTGCAGCATTCACAGAGACCCACATAAAGGATCATTATGACAACGAAATATGGATACCAGGTTATAACCTATTCAGATGCGACAGAATAAACAGGCAACAAGGGGGGGGGGGTTGGCCTGTACGTCACAGAGTCGCTCATTTGCGATGATATAGTTGAAGTTTTGGCGGTAAAGACTGAAAACCAAAACCTTGTCATTGTGGTTGTATACAAGCCTCCAGATGCAACTTCCCAGCAATTCCAGGAACAGCTTTTGAAAATTGACCACTGTCTGGAAAATCTCCCAACTCCTACCTCAAACATCTTGCTACTGGGAGATTTCAACCTGAAACACCTAAAATGGAGGCAGCTCAGATGAAAATTCACACACACACGAACTATTAAATCTCTGCACCAAATTCACCTTACCAGCAAATATTAGAGCCAACAAGACTAGAAAATACGCTGGACCTCATCTTCACTAACAATGACGATCTGATATGTAATATAACAGTATCAAAGACAATACACTCAGATCACAACATAATAGAGGTACAGACATGTATGCACAGGACTCCTGACCAGCAACATGTGATCATACAATGGGAACAAGTCAACTATGTCCTAAATTAAACAAACTGAGAAGATATCCTAAACAACACAGATCCGAACCTTTGCCTAGAAAAAATTAAGTCTGTGGTTCTTGAGATCTGCTAAAGGCACATTCCATTAAGAAAATGAAAGAGAAGATGTAAACTAAAAAGAGGGAGGCGCTCCCTATACAGATGAAGGCGAAGAATCACAGAGCTGCTAAAAGGGGTCAATATATCTGAAACACAAAGGGAGACACTGGTCAGTGAAATAGCAAATATCGAACTTAAGCTGAAGGAAAATTACAGGAGACAAGAATCGCAGGAAGAACTAAAAGCCATAAAGGAAATTGAAAAAAAAACAAAAACAAAATACTTCTCTTATGCCAAATCGATGGGAAAAACAACAACAACATAATAATAATAATAATAATAATAATAATAATAATAATAATAATAATAATAATAATAATAATATAATAATAATAATAATAATAATAATAATATCTTTATTTACTACAAGTACATGTATAAGGTATACAGGCCTAGCTGACATCAATGACATACTACTATATAGAAAGCCGCTTGTTATGCTGAGCATTTCCCGCAAATTAGGTCAGTTTTGTCCCAGGATGCGACCCACACCAGTCGACTAACTCCCAGGTACCCATTTTACTGATGGGTGAACATAGACAACCGGTGTAAAGAAACACGCCCAGTGTTTCTACCCTCACTGGGAATCGAGCCCAGACCCTCGCCGTGTGAAGCGAGAGCTTTAGCCACCAGGAGTGATAAAGGAATAACAAAAAAAGTTTGTAGATGGATCTATAACTTCCTGACAAACAAAACACAAAGAGTAATAGTAAAGAGAGTAAAGTCTGAGGCGGCTACAGTGAAAAGCTCTGTTCCACAAGGCACAGTACTCTCTCCTATCCTATCCCTCATCCTCATATCTGACATAGACAGAGATGTAAGCCATAGCTCTGTGTCTTCCTTTTTCGGATGACACCCGGATTGTCATGGCAGTGACCTCCATCGAAGACACCGCAAGACTCCAAGCGGACATCAACCAAATCTTCAAATGGGTCACTCAAAACAATATGAAGTTCAATGAAGAGAAATTTCAACTACTCAAATAAGGAAAACTTGATTAAATTAAAACTGTATCAGGGTATACAACAAATTCTAACCATACAATAGAACGAAAATGTAATGTGAATGACCTGGGAGTGATAATGTCAGAGGATCTCGCCTTCAAAGACCACAACAATGTATCTACCGCATCTGCTAGGAAAATGATAGGATGGATAATGAAAACCTTCAAAACTAGGGACGCCAAGCCCATGATGATTCTCTTCAAATCGCTTGTTCTCTCTAGGCTGGAATACTGCTGTACACTAACTGCCTCCTTCAAGGCAGGCGAAATTGCTGACCTGGAGAATGTACAAAGAACTTTCACGGCACACATGAGCACGATAAGGCACCTAAATTACTGGGAACGGTTGAAGGCCCTTGATCGGCATTCCCTGGAGCGCAGGCGAGAGAGATACATGATAATATATTGCATTTTCTTGGACAGCAAGAAGACCTTCGATACAATTTTCTCAAGAGATTAGTGCAGACGCTAGAGGATCAGGCACTTATAACAGGAAGGGCGCAGCAATGGATCAAAGAATACCTAACAGGGAGGTAACAACGAGTCATGGTACGTGTTGATATATCACAGTGGGCGTCTGTGACGAGCGGGGTCCCACAGTGGTCATTCCTAGGACCAATGCTATTTTTGGTATATGTGAATGACATGATGGAAGGGATAGACTCAGAAGTGTCCCTGTTCGCAGATGATGTGAAGTTAATGAGAAGAATTAAATCAGATGAGGATCAGGCAGGACTACAAAGAGACCAGCAACTGGCTACTCGAATTTAACCCCGCCAAATGCAAAGTCATGAAGATCGGGGAAGGGCAAAGAAGATCGCAGACAAGGTATAGGCTAGGTGGTCAAAGGCTGCAAACCTCACTTAAGGAGAAAAATCTTGGGGTGATTATAACACCGAGCACGTCACCGGAAGCACACATCAACCAGATAACTGCTGCAGCATATGGGCGCCTGGTAAACTTGAGAATAGCGTTCCGATTCCTCAGTAAGGAATCGTTCAAGACACTGTACACCGTGTACGTCAGGCCCATACTGGAGTATGCAGCACCAGTTTGGAACCCACACCTGGTCAAGCACGTCAAGAAATTAGAGAAAGTGCAAAGGTTTGCAACAAGGCTAGTTCCAGAGCTAAGGGGATTGTCCTACGAAGAAAGGTTAAGGCAAATCTGCCTGACGACACTGGAGGACAGGAGGGTCAGGAGAAACATGATAACGACATATAAAATACTGCGAGGAATAGATAAGGTGGACAGAGACAAGATGTTCCAGAGAGGGGACACAGAAACAAGGGGTCACAATTGGAAGTTGACAACTCCTATGAGTCAAAGAGATGTTAGGAAGTATTTCTTCAGTCACAGAGTGGTCGGGAAGTGGAATAGCTTGGGAAGCGATGTAGTGGAGGCAGGATCCATTCATAGCTTCAAGAAGAGGTATGATAAAGCTCATGGAGCAGGGAGAGTGACCCAGTAGCGGCCAGTGAAGAGGCAGGGCCAGGAGCTATGACTCGAACCCTGTAACCACAACTAGGTGAGTACACACACACACACACACACACACACACACACACACACAGCAAAAGCAATTTCAAAGCATCAAAACTGATATGAATTACTGACGTGATGGTAAAAGTCAAGTCATGTTTCAACCACCTGAACATACAGTCACCTCAACAAGGTGGCAATCTTCCACCCTGATGGTGTAGGCTTGCGGGATGGATTTGACGGGCCCCTGTCTAACAAAGTTGAGTGTGAAAGGACCTGCCAAGTGTGGGTCAATAGGTCTAGCACAAAATGGCCCTTAACATTTGCTTTATACATAAAACCAAACTCCCTCCTCTACTGATGAAGGTCGTAGTTAAAGATCGAAATGACCAGCATGTTTCTCTCTGTATTTCTGTCTCCATGTGGGTTAATCCTCACACTATATTATATATATTATATATATATATATATATATATATATATATATATTATTTTTTTTTTATATAGGATGGGGTCCACCTCTGGAGCAAATTGTGGGACCCATAGCCCCCAAGAAGTGGATAAAAGGTTGGAAGGAAGAATATTTGAATTTCTTCCTGAAGCCATTTCAATATTCCATTTCCCCCTACACCCCATCTTTTCATTCTTTATATATTAATTTATATATATATATATATATATATATATATTATTTTTTTTTAAAAAAAATTTTTTTTTCTTTATTTTTTTAAACATCGGCCGATTCCCACCAAGGCAGGGTGGCCCGAAAAAAAAACTTTCATCATCATTCACTCCATCACTGTCTTGCCAGAAGGGTGCTTTACACTACAGTTATAAAACTCCAACATTAACACCCCTCCTTCAGAGTGCCGGCACTGTACTTCCCATCTCAGAACTCAAGTCCGGCCTGCCGGTTTCCCTGAATCCCTTCATAAATGTTACTTTGCTCACACTCCAACAGCACGTCAAGTATTAAAACCATATGCCTCCATTCACTCCTATCAAATACGCTCACATGCTTCTGGAAGTCCAAGCCCTCGCACACAAAACTTCCTTTACCCCCTCCTCCAACCTTTCCTAGGCCGACCCCCCCGCCCTTCCCTCCACTACAGATTTATACACTCTCGAAGTCACTCTGTCTCGTTCCATTCTCTCTACATGTCCAAACCACCTCAACAACCCTCCTCAGCTCTCTGAACAATCGTTTTGGTAATCCCGCACCTCCTCCTAATTTCCAAACTCCGAATTCTCTGCATTATATTCACCCCACACATTGACCTCAGACATGCATCTCCACTGCCTCCAGCCTTCTCCTCGTTGCAACATTCATCACCCATGCTTCACACCCATATGGCGTTGGTATAACTTACTCCTTATTCCCTCTTTACTTCCATGGACAAGGTTCTTTGTCTCCACAGACTAAGTCTCCACTCACCCTTTTCCCTCATCAATTCTATGATTCACCTCATCCTTCATAGACCCATCCGCCGACATGTCCACTCCCAAATATCTGAATACATTCACCTCCTCCATACTCTCTCCCTCCAATCTGATATCCAATCTTTCGTCACCTATTCTTTTGTTACCCCTTCATCACCTTACTCTTTCCTATTTCCTTTCAATTTTCTTCTTTACACACCCTACCAAATTCATCCACCAACCTCTGCAGCTTCTCTTCAGAATCTCCCAAAAGCACAGTGTCATCAGCAAAAACAACTGTGACAACTCCACTTTGTATTTGCTTCTTTATCTTTTAGCCCAACACCTCTTGCCAAGACCCCCATTCACTTCTCTTACAACCCCATCTATAAATATATTGAACAACCACGGTGACATCAACATCCTTGTCTAAGGCCCACTTTTACTGGGAAATAGTCCCCTTCCCTCCTACACACTAACCTGGCCTCACTATCCCCCATAAAAACTCTTCACTGCTTTCAGTAACCTTCCTCCTATTCCATACACCTGCAACATCTGCCACATTGCCCCCTATCTCCCTATCATACGCCTTTTCCCCAATCCATAAATGCCACAAAAAAATCTTTACCCTTATCCAAATACTGTTCACCTATATGTTTCACTGTAAACACTTGGTCTACACCCCTACCTTTCCTAAAGCCCCCTTGTTCATCTGCTATCCTGCTTTCTGTTTTACTCTTAATTCTTTCAATAATAACTCTACCATACACTTTACCAGGTCACTCACAGACTTATTCCCCCATAATTTTTGCACTCTCTTTTGTCCCCTTTTTCCTTTATACAAAGGAACAATACACGCTCTCTGCCAATCCCTAGTACCTTTCCCTCTTCCATACATTTATTAAATAATAGCACCAACCACTCCAAAATTATATCCCACCTGCTTTTAACATTTCTATCTTTATCCCATCAATCCCGCTGCCTTACCCCCCTTTTATTCTCCCACTGCCTCACAACTTCCCCCACACCCCAACTGGCTCTTCCACACTCCACAAGATGTTATTCCTCCTTCCTACACACGAAAATATATATATATATATATATATATATATATATATATATATATATATATATATATATATATATATATATATTTTTATATATATATATATATATATATATATATATATATATATATATATATATATATATATATATATATATTCATTCACTGCACCACTGTCTTGCCAGAGGGGTGCTTACCCCCACAGCTACAAAGCTGCAACATTAACACCCCTCCTTCAGAGTGCCGGCACTTACTTCCCATCTCCAGGAATCAAGTCCGGCCTGCCGGTTTCCTAAACCCTTCATAAATTTACCTTGCCTACCTCCAACAGCACGTCAGCTCCAAAACATTTGTCTCCATTCGCTCCTATCTAAACCCTCCCACCTTCTGGAATAAAACCCCCCCCAAAACCCCCCTCCCCCCCAAACCTTTTTATGAACCCCTACCCCCCCCCCCTCCACCGTTTTGCCCTCGTCATTCTGTTTCGTTCCATCCTTTCTATATTAAAAACCCTCCAACAACCCCCCTCAGCCCCTGGAAAAGTTTTGGAATCCCCCCCTCCTCCCCCAACTCCAAAAAGGGGTTTTCCATTATATTCAACCCCGCCCCAGACTGACATTTCCCTCCCCCAGCCTTCTCCTTGTTCAACATTCAAACCCCCCCCCAA
>WNWK01045157.1:0-14839 GCA_009830355.1 Cherax destructor
CATTCCTGTGGCTTATTGTGCAAAAGCCACCTGGGTTAGTAGTTCCAAGGCCGTGAGAATAAGTGTACTGGCCGAACGCCGTGACGTCATCGCCCACCGCCAGCGAGTCAGGCAGCAGTGACGTCATCCCCGCGCGCGCCACTCACCACCCACGCTGCTGTAAACAAAACAAACCACCTGCTCACACTACTCTCTACCAGCCAACATTTTGTGGTATTTTCTACCCTATCTGGGGTACCAGCAGCATTGTTTCGGCTCACATAGCAAGTCGAGAGTGTCCTCCTTCATCCCAGAGCGCCAACGTACAAGCTTGCTGTGTGAGTTCTTCGGTAAGCACATTTCTACAAGACTCAGCAGTCAAAGACCAGGAATATATTCTCTCCACCTACACTCGTCGTTCATTCATCATTAGACACTATTCTATTATAGACATTCGTGTGTGTGAGACATTTAAGCAGTGAATTTTCTTAGTGACATTTAAAGACCTGTGTTTTCAGTTGCAAATTCATCTATATAATCTGTTACAGTTTTTTCATGTATTCCGTGTCTCATTTTATATCTTTGTTCTTGCGTAAACTCGTACACATGCAGTAAGTACTTGTGTATAAATTTTCTTGTCCTTGAGTGCAGTATTTGATCAATTCGTTATTATTGCAGTGTTGTGTATTAATTCCCTGTCCCTTCATTTTTCTCTCAGTGCATTCCCTTGTGTTTTTATGCAGTGTCTGTGCATAGTTCCCTATTGTTTATGCCCCAGTGTTCCTAGTTGCATATTTCTTTTTCCTGTGTTTCATTCAGTGTGTCCCATTAATTTTTTTTTGTGCCAGTATCTCACATGTTTTAGTTCAACAGACAGTTTATATTTTTGTGTCAACCTGTGCCTCATTTTTTTTAATTTTGCAGAACCTGTTTATTGAACATAATTTGTCTGAAGCAAGAACTATCTCTTTATACATATTTTTACATGCAAAATCTTGTTGCATAAACTATCACATTCACTGACTGAATCTTATTGTGTTGTGTATTCTGCAAAACTGTAAGTTTTTATCCTTTATTTCAGTTTGTGTATTGTCTTTGTGTTGATCTTATCAATAATTCCTTGAACAAATTCACTCTTAACCCTCATATGTAAAGTAAAGTAATATTCATTATACTCATTTTCATTAATTTTCTGTAATTGAATTAAGAGTTAAAGTGTTCATTCTCCTTGTGCCCAGTGCAACATTGATTTTTAATTGATGCAGTAAATTGTTTATACAATACCATATATTGATTACACTTTAATATTATTCTCCAGTAGTGATTACTTGTTCTTGTGCAAAAAGCCACCTGGGTTAGTAGTTCCAAGGCCGTGAGAATAAGTGTACTGGCCGAACGCCGTGACGTCATCGCCCACCGCCAGCGAGTCAGGCAGCAGTGACGTCATCCCCCTATCCCCCTATCATTACCTTTTCCCAACCCTATCTATTTACAATATTAGTAATTACTTTTTACTTGAAATTTAATTACAACCTTTTCACTTTTGTTTTTCTTTTTATATTTTTATAATCAATTACCTCATTGTGTATGTGACAGTTTATTTTTTTCTTATAAGCTATTACCAAATAAGTGCAATTATTTACTCATACTTTTAAATACCTGTTTACCAAAAGCAAATTCCATTCACTTTATTTGCTTAATTGTACTCTTATATTCAAACAACTACCTCATTGTGTATATGACTTACTTTATATTTCCTTTATAAGCAACTACCTGATAAGTGCAATCATTTACTTATATTTTATAAATACTGTTTACCACTAGCCAACTTTAGTCAACTTTCAGTCACTTTATTTGCTTAATTGTATTCATATATTCTAACAACTACCTCATTGTATATGTGACTTACTTTATATTTCCTTTATAAGCAACTACCTGATAAGTGCAATCATTTACTTATATTTTATAAATACCTTTTACCATTAGCCAACTTCAGTCACTTTATTAACTTCAATTTAATCAAAACTACTTTTAATATTAGTCAAATCTGTTTTAACTTATAGTTCAATAGCTCTTTGCATTCATTAACCTCTTATTGCCTTTCATATACTAAAGTTTCAACCAGTGCCGCATTGAAACAAAAATTTCTTTTTCCATACCAATTTAATACTAGTCATTGAAGTTGTTCTAACCATTCATTAGACAGTTAAATTAGTATATCATTAACATTATTCAAATATCCTATATCACTGTAAAAATTCCTGTAAACACTTGCACATAATTGTGTTAATCCATTAGCAAGTAAGACTTTAATCTAATACCATATCATTAAGTTTAGCATAATCTATTGTTCCCAAGTCTAGTTATAGAATCACATTAAATCCTATGATTACAGGCATTGATCCTGATATCAACCTATTATTAAATGACTTACATGACTCCAACAGCAATTGTAACTATTACACAGCTGATCAAGCAAAGACATTACTCAGAGCCAACAATAACTTAACTATCTTCAATTACAATGTTAGATCGTTGAGCAAACATTATGATGACCTCACAGCACTACTCCAATCCCTACAGTCCAATATGTCAATCATCACACTCACTGAGACCTGGCTAAAGCCTGATACTACAGGTATCTATGCCATCCCAGGTTACACAGCCATTCACAACTGTAGGACAGACCAGCGAGGGGTGGAACAGCAATATATTATACAGATCAACTCGATTGTATCGAAAATTCTTGTACAAGGGATGAACATGGAGAATATATTATAGCTAAATTTAAATCAAAGACCTGCAAAAACCCCTCACAGTGATAAACATCTACAGATTACACAGTCAAACATCCGCCACTTTAGTGAAAACTAGGAAACCTGATAATCGATTCACGCCTTAACAAAGATCATTTGCTGCTCACAGGAGATTTCAACATAAATCTCCTACATGACCAAGACCCGCAGGTAACTGAATTCACAAACACTATGAGCAACTGCTTATTACTACCAACAATATCAAAACCTACAAGAATTCCGATAATAGTACCTCGTTACTAGACCACATATGGACTAACACAATATCTCCCTAAAATCAGGCATAATCACAGAAAACACCACAGACCACTACCCTACCTTTCTCATAACTAACCTAGGCATTCTGCCCCAAGAAATTGCAAAAGTTACCTTCAGACTACATAATGAGTCTGCTGTTAATAATTTTATATCAGCTATGACGAACATTGACTGGCTAAATGAATTGGAAACACATTCAGATACTAATGAATGCATCAAGAACTTTCTTAAAAACACATAACCTCTATAACAGACATTGCCCGAAAAAACTAAACAGATCACAGCTAAGAGACTTAACAATCCCTGGCTAACACCCAGCATCCTTAAATCCATAAATAAGAGGCACCAATATGAAAAACAATATAGAAGGGGTCTAATAACCAGAGAACAATCCAAACGCTACTCATCAATCCTTACTAGCCTGATAAGAAGGTCCAAAAATTGTATTATGAGAACAGACTCCCGACCGTAAAAGGTGATATGAAAAGACCTGGAAAACCCTATCTACAATTCTAGGAAATAAAAAGATATCCACGAACAATACCATCAAATTATCAAAAACAGACGAACCTCTACTCTCACCAACTGAGACAGCAAACAGACTTAATGTTTTCTTCTCCACCATAGGAAAGAATCTAGCGAGTAGGATCCCAAGCTCGAACACTCGTCCAACAGACTACCTCACCAACACCTACCCAGATACACTATTCCTAGCTCCTACCAACTCAATTGAAGTCTCACTCATAATCAACACCCTTAAAAACAAAGCAGGAGACATAAACAGCTTACCACCCTTTATGTACAAAAAGCTACACACGTACTGTCACCAATTATAGCAGCATTATTCAATAAATCCATTGAATCTTCAACCTTCCCATCAATTCTCAAAATAGCTAGGGTCACCCCGATCCACAAAGGAGGTGACCAAACTGACTTGAACAATTATAGACCAATCTCAAATTTACCACTGCTTTCTAAAATCTTCGAAAATTAATTCATAAACAGATCTATTCCTACCTCGTCTCACACAATGTACTAAACCCCTGTCAATTTGGATTCAGGACCAACAAAAGCACAAACGATGCTATAACACACATGTTAGAGTTAATATACACCGCACTTGAGAAGAAAGAAGTTCCGCTGGGAATCTTCATAGACCTACGCAAAGCATTTGATACAGTCGACCATGATTTATTGCTCACAAAATTAGCGCACTATGGTATTAGGGGCACCCCTCAACTACCTAAAGTCGTACCTTAGCAACAGAAGTCAGTACGTGAACACAAATGGAGAGAACTCTTCCACACAACAAATTACAGTCGGTGTCCTCAAGGTAGTGTCCTGGGGCCACTCCTATTCCTCATTTACATAAATGACCTACCGAATGCATCACAACTACTCAAACCCATTTTGTTTGCAGATGACACAACATATGTCTTCTCTCACCCAAATCCAGTCGTACTAGCCAACACAGTTAATGCCGAATTACAGAAAATATCAACATGGATGATGACAAATAAGCTTACTCTCAATACGGACAAGACCTACTACATTCAGTTTGGAAACAAAGCTACAAATGTTCCACTTAACATAACGCTAAATGGTTCACCCATCACAAGGCTCACAGAGGGAAAATTCCTAGGAATCCACCTTGACAGTAGTCTTAAATTCCAAACACACATACAACAAATTTCCAAGAAAATCTCAAGGACAGTAGGTATATTATCTAAGATACGCTATTATGTGCCTCAACCAGCTCTCATTGCACTATATCATTCTCTTATCTACCCTTATCTCACCTATGGAATCTGTGCATGGGGCTCAACAACATTAAATCACCTTAGACCACTCATAACCCAGCAAAAGGCTGCAGTCAGGATGATAACAAATTCCCACTCTAGACAGCATACTCCACCTATATTCAGAACCTTAAAACTACTCACCATAAAAAATATTCATACCTATTCATGTGCCTTCTACATACATAAAACTCTACATGCTAATATCAACCCTGCGCTCAGAATTCTCCTCAACAACTTTAATAGGTCCCACGACCATGACACAAGACACAGATCACTATTTGACATACCCGAGTCCATACTAACCAATGAAAAATTCTATGCACATAAAGGGCCCCAGAATCTGGAATTCATTACCAGTAAATATTAAGTTAACCTTGTCGGAAAATCAATTCAAGACTCTTCTCAAAAATCACCTACTCACCCTATACTAAATACTCATACTGTAACAAACTTCCAAACCCAATATTATTTTACTTAAGATGATCTCAATTTGATATGTTCATCCTCCTTAACACTTGTTGCAATTTCATATCATCATTTTGTCATTTAAAATCTTATAGTATCATCATTTTCTTAATTTGAAATAAAATATATATCTAGAAGAAACTCTAAAACTATTTCTAGTATTGTTATTATACTAGTATAGCATCAACATACTGTAATTTGAAATAAATTCTACAACTAGATTAAACTCAACCAATTTCTCTTGTATTGTCTTTTAATAGTATGTATAACCATTTAATAATTTAAATAATACAGAACTAGAATAAACTCAATCAATTTCTTTAGCATTAAGTACTTAGTGAACAAGTCTCTAGAATAAAGTGCCCCTAATGCCATGGCATGCCAGTGGCTCTCCTTGCATTACAGTTTTATAATTGTTTTATAATTGTAACTACCAATAACATTGTACACTTGTAACATGCATTGAAATAAAAATTATTATTATTATTATTGTTATTTTTGCATACAGTATTGTGCACTTTATTCCATTTTACTCAGTGTTATCCTGAAAAGTGCTAATAATTCAATGCTAGTTGTCAGCATCATAGTTAATTCTTCAGCCAGCAATGCATATTAAATTCTAGTGTCATTTTCTCTTAAGAAAATTTGTTTTCTAGTAATTTTCCAGTTGAATACAATTTATTGATTGTATTTCCACTTTGCATTGATTTATCATTTCTCATCTAGTAATTTTGTTTTGAATTCTAGTAGAGAGAGATCACTTTGCAGTTAATCCATACAGTATTCATATTGCCTTTTATTGCAATTTGTAAAGTAATTCCTTAAATTTTACAGTCAAAAATCAGTGAGTTTTACCTTCTTATGCAGTGTACATTAGTTGTTTTAACCCCTTTTCTGCATCTAATTCAATGACTTCTTAATTACCATTTTAACTAATTGTGTACTGTGAATATTTTACCATTCTCATTTTTACCTGAATTAGTCTTTGTGCAATTTTCTTTGCAAGTATGTCTCACTTACCTTACAGTAGTGTAGCTAATGACGGCATTCAGTGCCCTAATGTTCCAAATGCCCTTGCTGAAATTCATAATAGTCATTTAACGAATGCTAGACCTACCCAGCCACAGAGTCATTATAGTTTCCTTCGTGATCCTGATAGTTCCTTACCGACTGAAAGACAGTATCTAGCTCTTGAGCAATGTGTTTGTTCTCACAGCTTGTATCAGAGAGTTATAACAGTTCTGCGGAATGTGAAGTTCAAAGTCAGTCCTGATAGCTTTGTGCATTACGTATTAACGTAGCCGAGCGGTCAAGTCACTAGTAAAACTGTCACTCCTGTCTGGAATCTAGTCATAATTGCACACAGGATAGTGTACTATCCCTGTGATGGTTCTTGTTCAAGTGGTAGTTCCTCTCCAGGGGACGCCTTGTTGAGTAAAGACTGTTTGAAATGAGTTATGCAATCTCTTGTGTCACATGCCGCCTGCAGAAAGACGTTTCTGTGGCTAGTGTTTACTAGAGTGTCTGTTGTGTTGTGTTCCAGATAGTGATATTATCCCAGTTGACAGTAAGTCCTTTGCAGAGTAAAGTGTCGTGTGTCGAGTAATTATTACCTGCAGTAAGAGATAGTGAGAGCCGTTCTCCTTTGCTCATACTTTGTGTTATTGAGCTATCTATTTTACCCGGGGAGAGTCCTTCCACTCCACCGTGCCGTTCATTCCTCCAGTAGGAAAGTGTTCCCAGTTCTTAGTGAATAAAGAAAACTCAGTTTAAGAGATTAGTTGCATTTGCTAGCCGAGTCCTTAATAAGGCTGAAGGCAATTATACAGTTACGCAAATCCAATGTAGTTGCTGATGCCTTGTCGCGTCATGTCAGTGTAGTAACTGACGATCCTCCATTTATTGCTGAGGATGTAAAGACTGCTCAAAGAACAGATCCCTTGTGGTCTGGTGTGGTTCGATTCCTGCTCCAGGAAGACCTTATTCTCTCTGTGAAGCCACCAGCACCCATTAGTGACTTTGTCATGAACCAAGAATTACTGTATCGCACTACCGAGTTGGGTAATCCTAGTAGAAGAGTATACCAATTAGTAATTCCACAGTCACTAGTGAAAGTAGCCTTGCAGCTAGTTCACGATGTACCAGATGTTGCACATCCTGGTATGGATCGTTCTGTGAAACAAGCCAGATTGAAATACTTTTGGCCTCGTATGTCTACCGATATTACTGAGTATGTTAAGAAATGTAGTGTCTGTTTGAAACATAAAGGTAATGTCACGGGTCCTAATCCAATCCAGATCTTTCCTACTACTAGTGAGCCATGGGAAAGAGTTGCACTAGATCTGTTGACCAACTTCCAATGTTCCCTCAGTGGAAACAAACATCTGTGTGTGATGGTCGATCACTTTACCAGATAGTGAGTTAGTTCCTATCCCAGATAAGACTGCCGGAACAGTAGCAAAAGTATTCAAGGAACGTATAATCTGCAGACATACCACTCCTAAGTCCCTCATAACAGATAATGGAGGTGAATTTTGTAATGAGATCCTAGAAAACTTGTGAATACTATACAAGATTACAAAATCAACCATTGTTCCACACCATCCTGCCAGTAATGGGTTAGCAGAAAGTACTAATAAGAAAGTCCTTGACGTTTTGAGAGCTACCATCAATCCCAATAGTGTAACCTGGGATGAAGTCATTCCTGATGTTCAATGTGCCATAAATTCTGCCTTTAACGCTTCAATAGGTGATACCCCTCATTATGCACTGTACGGTGTCGATAAGCGTTTGTCTTATGAGCTGTTATATTCCAATCCGAAACCGACTTACAATCCAGATGATTTCGTAGCAGTTCGTACCAGTCAAGCTCATAGTGTTTTCAGACGAATTCGAGAAACACTTCATAAGTCAACAGCAGAATTTACTAGAGTAACTAATACTAGAGCGAAACCGACTAAAGTTCAAGTAGGGTCCAGAGTCATGCTGTTCAACTTTAACAAAACGTCAGCAATGCCAAAACTCGATCAAAAGTTCGTTGGTCCTTATAGAGTAGTCGAACATATTAATGGCAACAAGTATAAAGTTAGAGAAATTAGTACGGGTCAGTTTAAAGAATCGCATTTAGATCATATGAAGTTAGTGTGCGATGATGATGACGAAGTCCCTGACACCCCTGATAATCAGATAAGTGAGACAGAATCTGATATTTCTCCTGTTGCTGTTCCCTCTACCTCTAATGATCAGTCAGATCAACCTGAATGTCGTTATTCCCTACGTACACGACAAGTGTTAAGAAATCCTCAAGTATCGTTTGTAGATACCAGTGTAGATCCTCCTCAATTAGAAGTTGAGTTACCTATTGTAACAGAGTTTGATCCACCCAGAGATGATAATTATACAGCCTATATCAATCTCACCCTAGCAGAGTTGGGGATAAATGTAATAACCTGTATAGATAAATATGTAGTAAGCGTTTAACTGTGTGTTATAATATCTACTTAGTATTACTCAAATTTTTTTTTTTTGTGTTCACGTTCTCTCCGAGTTCTGAGAATTAACAGTATAGATTTGAGTGCACCAGATCTACCTTGTCTGTTAATCACTATCTTCTTGTAATTATATTTCCTCAGAATTCGTAGATCACATGAAGACAGTTCGATCGAACAAATTATTTTTTTTTATCTCTTTTATCATGATTTTCTTGAATGAGCTCATTTAGATAATTCCCAAGTATCATGATGCATCATATAGTAATGTAGATTGTTCTATCAAGATAACATCCATGTGAAGTATAATGTTAACTGTTGTGTACTTTGACATTGTATAGAATCAGCTGAGAGTTGTTGCCTGATGTCCTTAGTTTGTATAGTTGTATGTCGAGACGCCATACTTAGCATGCCCGAGCTGTACGGTTCGTACTTCTAACGGCTGCACCACGGCTGTTCACGTGATTTCCAACCTCTGCCCATGTGATCTGGCATTAGCCAATCATAGGCCTGCCTTTTGAATGCCTCAGTGCCGGGCGGCCTAGTAGCCGGAGTACCATCCGAATAGGCATACGAGACGGACACAGGCATAGGCTCTCAGCTCCCATATATCCAACGCCTCATTAAACGCTACCAAAACCCAAGCTCATCGTCTGTTAATATTACCAAATCTATGAAAAGAACCCCACAACACAGTAACAGCCTGGTTCATCAGGCTCTGGTCCAACATGAGGCCTGGTCACAGACCGGGCCGCAGGGGCGTTGACCCCTGGAATTCTCTCCAGGTAAACAGAAAGCGAGGAGAATGATTTTTTATTTTTTTTTAGCTAACACACATGTAAATGTAAATAACTCTTTTTACCTTATTCCTAGTATATATCCTTTATAGTATAATAATATATCTCCTACATTGTATAATAATAAGGTATTAAAAGGACCCCAATGGAAATAAGTCACTCTGTCTGACTTTTTTGGGTTATCCTAGGTTCTCTACACATATGCTGCTATGTATGATAATCTATGTAAATGTATTTGTGTATACCTGAATAAACTTACTTACTAATCTGGGTAGGAACAATTGCTACCTGGAGTATACGTGAAGGGGTATTCCGGGGGTCAATGCTCCCACGGCCCAGTCCACGACCAGGCCTCGCAGTGGATCAGGGCATGATCAACCAAGCTGTTACTGCTGGCGGTATGCAAATCAACGTATGAACCAAAGCCCTGCTGTATATAAAACTGGAAAAGAAAGCAAGACTCCCACCTACTTGAAGAAGTGTCTGACTTCAGTGTCACATTTACTGAAAAGCAGACTAGGGAAATAAGTCACAGTCAGACTTTTTTGGGTTATTCTAGCTAAATTACATTTGTATGACAACTGTACTTGTGTGTACCAGTACCTAAATAAACTTACTTAGGGCCCGAAACTACTGAGGAATGAGGGAGGGACCCAAATCGTTAACCATTTGTTTCTTTACCCTTCGTGAGTAGCGCCCCTATCTAGTAAGTAGGTTTATTTGGGTACAGGTACGCATAAGTAAAATTATACATATCTCCACAAAATTAGCGCACTATGGTATTAGGGGGCACCCCCTCAACTACCTAAAGTCGTACCTTAGCAACAGAAGTCAGTACGTGTACACAAATGGAGAGAACTCTTCCACACAACAAATTACAGTCGGTGTCCCTCAAGGTAGTGTCCTGGGGCCACTCCTATTCCTCATTTACATAAACGACCTACCGAATGCATCACAACTACTCAAACCCATTTTGTTTGCAGATGACACAACATATGTCTTCTCTCACCCAAATCCAGTCATACTAGCCAACACAGTTAATGCCGAATTACAGAAAATATCAACATGGATGATGACAAATAAGCTTACTCTCAATACGGACAAGACCTACTTCATTCAGTTTGGAAACAAAGCTGCAAATGTTCCACTTAACAAAACGCTAAATGGTTCACCCATCACAAGGCTCACAGAGGGAAAATTCCTAGGAATCCACCTTGACAGTAGTCTTAAATTCCAAACACACATACAACAAATTTCCAAGAAAATCTCAAGGACAGTAGGTATATTATCTAAGATACGCTATTATGTGCCACAACCAGCTCTCATTGCACTATATCATTCTCTTATCTACCCTTATCTCACCTATGGAATCTGTGCATGGCGCTCAACAACATTAAATCACCTTAGACCACTCATAACCCAGCAAAAGGCTGCAGTCAGGATGATAACAAATTCCCACTCTAGACAGCATACTCCACCTATATTCAGAACCTTAAAACTACTCACCATAAAAATATTCATACCTATTCATGTGCCTTCTACATACATAAAACTCTACATGCTAATATCAACCCTGCGCTCAGAATTCTCCTCAACAACTTTAATAGGTCCCACGACCATGACACAAGACACAGATCACTATTTGACATACCCCGAGTCCATACTAACCAATGAAAAAATTCTATGCACATAAAGGGCCCCAGAATCTGGAATTCATTACCAGTAAATATTAAGTTAACCTTGTCGGAAAATCAATTCAAGACTCTTCTCAAAAATCACCTACTCACCCTATACTAAATACTCATACTGTAACAAACTTTCAAACCCAATATTATTTTACTTAAGATAATCTCAATTTGATATGTTCATCCTCCTTAACACATGTTGCAATTTCATATCATCATATTGTTCATTTAAAATCTTATAGTATCATCATTTTCTGAATTTGAAATAAAATATATAACTAGAAGAAACTCTATAAATTTTTCTAGTATTGTAATTATACTAGTATAGCATCAACATACTGTAACTTGAAATAAAATATACAACTAGATTAAACTCAACCAATTTCTCTTGTATTGTCTTTTAATAGTATGTATAACCATATTATAATTTAAAATAATACAGAACTAGAATAAACTGAATAAATTTCTTTAGCATTAAGTACTTAGTGAATAAGTCTTTAGAATAAACTGCCCCTAATGCCATGGCATGCCAGTGGCTCTCCTTGCATTACAGTTTTATAATTGTAACTACCAATAACAGTGTACACTTGTAACATGCATCGAAATAAAAATATTATATTATTATTATTATTATTATTATATTCAAGAAGGCGCTGGACAGGCACCTAAAGTCAGTATCTGACTAGCCGGGCTATGGTTCGTACGTCGGGTTGCGTGTGGCTAACAGTAACAGCCTGGTTGATCAGGCCTTGATCCCCATGAGGCCTGGTCACAGACCGGGCCGCGGGGGCGTTGACCCCAGAAACCTCTCCAGGTATAGCGTAAATTACCTAGGATAACCCCAAAAAGTCAATGACTGCAGTCATGCAGACAAACCACGGAAAATCCTCTCCCACCTCCTCACAACTGCCATCATCTTACCACTAAACACGAAAATGTACAAACACTTGTATTTTTTCGCTGCCCTGCAGTACTTCACGTTTCTCTTCTTCTTGCACTTTGCTCTTCTTCTCGTTGGGATTTTTAGGCCTACTGACAGCTTACGCTGTATCTTCTTCTTCTTGTTGGGGTTTTATTGGGCCACTGACAGCCTAAGCCGTATCGAGCCCGACCTCTCGATGGCACGAGGAAGATTTGTTGCCCAAGGCGGGGATGAAAGAAAAGGAACAAAAGTTCCTTTGTAAATAGATAAAACTTGAAAGTTTCCGATTAGGTCCGGTGGACCCCCTTGCCAAGCCCCAGCAAAGCGGACTTCACCTGAGTACAGTAACCGGCTTCCCACCCTCCTGTAGGGTGCCCGGCGGGCAAAATAGATGAGGACAAGCGTCCCAGAGAGACGGGGAAATTTGTCACTGATACTCAGGCGAGAGAGAGACGTCCACCTGACGAAGGCTGGCGCAGAAGTCCAACGTGTTGCTGTAGCTGTTGTTTGGGGTTTATGCTTACGCTGTATCAAGACCTGCCTTCTTGTGTCCGGGAAAAATAAGTCAAATTAAAATTAAAAATTTATTACACATGATACATCGACCAAATTGAAAAAAAAGTTGGCTAGTGGGGATACGTGTTATATGTAACCGATACAATTACATGTACAAGGTATACAGGCCTAGCTGACATCAATGTCAGGGAATCTGTCTAAAGTCCGACCAGTATTATACAAGAGAGCCGCCCATGTCCTTTCACATGCTATTTCATTACTTATTTAACAAATCACAGAAACTAGCACTTTCCCGACACTACTCAAAACAGCAAGGGTTACACCAATACACAAAGGTGGTGACCCCACAGATGTAAACAACTATAGACCAATATCAAACTTATCGTTGCTATCCAAAATCTTCAGAAACTTGTACAAGAGATTATACTCGTTTATAACAACCAAAGCATACTCAACCCTGCCAATTTGGCTTCAGAAAAATAAAAGAACTAACGATTCAATTGTAAAAATGATAGACCTGCTTTACACAGCACTGGAAAATAAGGAATATCCATTAGAACTTTTTATTGACCTAAGGAAAGCTTTGACACAGTAAATCACGGCATCCTACCCACAAACTTGACCATTATGGTATAAGAGGCCATGCACTTGCATATTTCAAATTCTACCTTACTCATAGGTATCAGTATGTCACCATTAAAGACCACGACCACTTGATACTGGAGTGCCACAGGGAAGTGTCCTTAGTCCCCTGTTCTTCCTTTTATATATTAATGATCTTCCCAATGTATCACAACACCTGAAACCAATACTCTTTGCTGACGACACGACCCAAATCTTGCCACGCTCAACACCATTGTTAACGAGGAACTACTAAAAATATCTACTTGGATGACAGCCAATAAACTTACACTCAACACTGATAAAACCTTCTATATTATTTTTGGTAACAGAGCAGGTGATGCACAATTAAACATTAATTAAGATCGACAACACTCTTATTGCTAAACATAATGAGGGCAAATTCCTGGGCCTACACCTCGAAAGCAACCTGAAATTCAGCACTCATATCCAACACAACAAAAAAAGTATTCAAACTGTTGGGATCCTCTCTAAGATACATTACTACGTACCACAATCAGCCCTATTCACACTATACTATTCACTCATCTATCCTTACCTCACATATGCAATTTGTGCTTGGGGATCAACAGCAATTACCCACCTAAAGCCAAAATAGGCTAACAAAAAGCAGCAGTAAGAATTATCACGAATCCAATGCTAGGCACCCCCAACTCTTCAAAGACCTTAACTTACTCACTGTTCAGAACATCCACACTTACTACTCTGCAATCTACATCTACAGACATGAATTCTAATATTAACCCTGAACTTAAACACTTTCTTGATAGTTGTGACAGGACCCATAGACATAATACCAGACACAAGCATCTGTTTGACATTCCCCCGAGTCCGGCTAAATCTATACAAAAATTCAATGTACATAAAAGGGCCTAAAATCTGGAACTCTCCGCCTGAAAACTCTAGAACTGCATACAAACCTCCATTTTCAAAAGCACCGTTAAAAAACATCTTATCTCACTTACACACCCCACCTGTAGCTAACCACATGAAAACTACTATCTTGTACATATCCAAAAGCAAAATACACTTATTGATATCTGTGACTCCCTTAATTTACACATGACTGTAAACATAAAATTCTGAATACAGCTATTGCTTCACTTCTTAAGCTAGTCATAAGTTTGCCTAACACTCCAATATAGAAACTGTATCATGCCAAAAAGAGACCATTTTCATTAATAGATGAACTAATTTTAGTTCTTAAATATTTGAACTACCTCAGTTTTGTAAATCTAGATAATCACTACAATACCTAACCTTAATACCAGTATGATCCATATCCTGTATCAATATAGAGAGAACTGTATTAGTCTGCTCGAAATGCCTAGGCATACTAGTGGCCTTCTTTAATAAGTATTCTATAATATGTAATAATATCATATAATATGTAAACCCACGTTGTAATATTAACAAGAAATAAAGTTTTTTAATTTTTAATGCATTCTACTATATAGGCCCCTTTTATG